>CM055754.1:5273103-5280603 GCA_029465975.1 Dallia pectoralis
GAAAAAATTGAGATGGAGAGACAGGTGGATAGAAAGGCACGGGTAGAGAGAGAGATGGATAGAGAGGTAAATCGACAGACACAGGAAAAGATAGAGATGGAAAGAGGCATTTTGGCATTGCCAAAATGTAAATGTCTGTGGTAAAATAACCAGTTGAATGATCAATCTCCCGTCTTTTAGGTTGCCGTTGGTGCAGCTAAATTAAAGTGTATTATAGCGTCCATAATAAACAAATAAGTGAATGGTGATTGAAGTCTGATTCTTTTTTTTTAAATAGCTCACATACAATTGACCAACTCACCTTGCCTGCCTTCATGCAGGTAACATGAAAGCCAACCCTAAGAAACAGAATATTATTGAATATTATTCTTTTTGAATTTACTCCTTTTCAACAGGGCTACGTCCAGATCCACCGGGACAAAGGAGAGGTCTTTCTCTAATCCCAGAAGGCTGGCAGACATGAAAGGACATCTTTGAAGTCTCTGGTTCTATAAACGAAAAGATTGAGAAAAGCCTGCCCAAAAAGCGTACTGTTTTTCTCATTAACATGGAAGAGTTAATTGACTAGTGAGCCGGCCAGCCAGTGTACCAGTGGGTAAAAACTGTGGTCAGCCAGTGTACCAGTGGGTAAAAACTGGGGTCAGCTAGTGTACCAGTGGGTAAAAACTGTGGTCAGCTAGTGTACCAGTGGGTAAAAACTGTGGTCAGCCAGTGTACCAGTGGGTAAAAACTGTGGTCAGCTAGTGTACTAGTGGGTAAAAACTGTGGTCAGCTAGTGTACCAGTGGGTAAAAACTGTGGTCAGCTAGTGTACCAGTGGGTAAAAACTGTGGTCAGCTAGTGTACCAGTGGGTAAAAACTGTGGTCAGCCAGTGTACCAGTGGGTAAAAACTGTGGTCAGCCAGTGTACCAGTGGGTAAAAACTGGGGTCAGCTAGTGTACCAGTGGGTAAAAACTGTGGTCAGCTAGTGTACCAGTGGGTAAAAACTGGGGTCAGCCAGTGTACCAGTGGGTAAAAACTGTGGTCAGCCAGTGTACCAGTGGGTAAAAACTGTGGTCAGCTAGTGTACCAGTGGGTAAAAACTGTGGTCAGCCAGTGTACCAGTGGGTAAAAACTGTGGTCAGCCAGTGTACCAGAGGGTAAAAACTGTGGTCAGCTAGTGTACTAGTGGGTAAAAACTGTGGTCAGCTAGTGTACCAGTGGGTAAAAACTGGGGTCAGCTAGTGTACCAGTGGGTAAAAACTGTGGTCAGCTAGTGTACCAGTGGGTAAAAACTGTGGTCAGCCAGTGTACCAGTGGGTAAAAACTGTGGTCAGCCAGTGTACCAGAGGGTAAAAACTGTGGTCAGCTAGTGTACCAGTGGGTAAAAACTGTGGTCAGCCAGTGTACCAGTGGGTAAAAACTGGGGTCAGCTAGTGTACCAGTGGGTAAAAACTGTGGTCAGCTAGTGTACCAGTGGGTAAAAACTGTGGTCAGCTAGTGTACCAGTGGGTAAAAACTGTGGTCAGCCAGTGTACCAGTGGGTAAAAACTGTGGTCAGCTAGTGTACCAGTGGGTAAAAACTGTGGTCAGCCAGTGTACCAGTGGGTAAAAACTGGGGTCAGCTAGTGTACCAGTGGGTAAAAACTGTGGTCAGCTAGTGTACCAGTGGGTAAAAACTGTGGTCAGCCAAGACTCTGACAGTGGTATTGATTTGTCCCTACTAGCAACAGTGTTAATCAGTGTTAATCAGAAAAAGCTGTCTGCTTTTCATTCTGTAGCATTACCAACTTCTTTGCTCTGGGACAGAAAAACATTATTTTACCCTTGGCAGCTCTGGAAATTAAATCTGCTGCTAGGCTATCACATTATTTCACTATTTGCAAATACACTTTGGTGTACATAAAAAATAATGATACTTTAAATTTTACACCGGCTAAATTGCGATCGATCTACATATACATATATTACAATGGGCAATATCTAAATTGCAATTACATTTGTGGATCCATAACGTTACATGGCTTTACTCTATATCTCCCCGTGTCCTCTGAAGCAGAGCGGTCAAGAAGACCATCAGAAGTGTCTGTCTGGCCCAGATACTATCAACATGCCCAACCAAACAATGTCCTTTATGCACGCCATCTGGCGCCGATGGAATTACTCTGCCGAGGTAGAGACAAATGAACGAGGGATGGGCCCTAAGCTGGACAAGAGAAAAAACATACACACACGCACACGGACACACACACACAGTGTTCAGAGAGTGTCGGAAAAGCATCTGGTGAACACCACTGAACAAAAAGCAATCTCCAATACTTAATTATTGCCATCCACTTTGACCCAGATCTGGCCTGAAACGGCAGTTGGTATGAGGTCATCAACAACCGTATTGTCTGTGTGTGTGTGTTGACATGTTGTTGCCATGTTGGGTTGCTAAGGCCACCAGGAGGGTTCACCTGCAGCCCGTTACTGGCAGGAAACCAACACCGTTAACCTAATACCCTCCAGGTCCTCTGGGTGGAGACAGGATGCACCCTTCATTTAACCTCTGACCTAAGAATCTACCGTTGGCTCGTTCTCTCACTCTTTTCTCTAATGTCCTCTCTCCCTCTCTCATAACTTGCCTTATCTCTCTCTCGAACTTATTCCCTTGTTTTTACTCATTTCACGGACATGCTCTCTCATCTTTAATTTTCGACTTCAATTGCTTTGATCGAAGGAAAGACGGAGTAAATATCACTGTGGGGCTCTCTCACTCTATCCCATCTTTCTCTCTCACTTTTTCTCTCTCTCACCCGCTTATCTCTTTGTCTTTCCTCCATCTCTGTTGTGTTTGCTAATCCAGGTTCGTCATAGGAAAAGGACGCCACACAGGCCCTCAACTGGCAGCTTCATAAAATAGTGGTAATCTGGGAGATTTGTACAGGGCGAAAGAGATCTTGAAGGACTACCATCACTCCATTTGGCAATGTCATGCCGTACCCCATGGATGACGCTTGACCGGGGCCAATTCTCAACCCTACAACCCTGCGGGAACAATGACCCAAAGCACAGCTCCAAATTATGCACGAACTATTTAGAGAAAAAGCAGTCAGCCGGTATTCTGCCTACGATGGAGTAGCCGGCAGCACAGTAACCGGATCTGAACCGCATCAAGCTGTTGGGGGAGCAGCTTGACTGTATGGTAAATAGGAAGTGCCCATCAAGCCAATCCAGCATGTGGGAGGAGCTTCAGAAGGCATGAGGTGATCAGGTGACAATTTGACAGCTAGAAAGACAAAGGTCTGCAAGGCCGTACTTGTTTCCAATGGCGAATGTGTTGACGAATGCAACGTTTAAAGGATGCAATTGTTATTATTGATAAAATTAAATCACACTCATACTCGTCTCATCGATGCTTTAGTGGGAAAACAAACAACATGTATTCATACGTGACCCCGGACTTTTGAACGGTGGTGTAGAATGATAACAGTGTCTGAATATGCCATATCAGATAGTCGGTGTGTTGGTGAGTCCGCGCGCACGCACGCACACACACACACACGGACACTCTCTCTCTCTCTCTCACACAAAACGCTGAATAGGAGTGAGTATATCTTGTTGTGGCTTAGTCTACCTGCCCGGCACAGAGCTCATGCATTTTTAAACACCCACACATCATTCAATTTCTGTCCTACATGCTCTCTGCAGACAAGAGAGCTACCCCGACGAGAGAGAGGGATAGAAAGAGAAAGAGAGAGGGAGAAAGAGAGAGAGAGAGGGGGAGAGAGGGAGAGAGGAGCAACTGAAGAGACTGAAGAATTTGTGCAGATTTGTACAACGGTATGTATATTATTTACACACATTGTTGTGTTACAAACTGAAAGGGAAATAGATGTAGACAGCTTTTTAGGGATACGATTTAGACAAATATATTACAGTGTTCATCTCTTTGTATTGGAAATCTCAAATCAGTCCCGGAGTGATGAGAATCACTTGATGTTTGTCTCAGCAAGTGACATGGACTCACCTAGTGAAATAACAGCATGCCAATAACACTGCCCTCGCAGACCGGGGGGACTAGGTTACCGTAGCAGCAATGTGCCGCTAGAGAGGAGTATCGTTTACGCGCACGAGCAAGCCTTCACTCACACACACACAGACAGAGACACGCACACACACACACACAGGAGAGAAATTCTATCACATCTCAATGATATATATTTTAAAAAGCCAATTTAACATCATTTGTCACATAATGATTATACAGACTACACAGTCTAAAATCGTATTAAGAAGCAATGTTGGCGCACACTGGCTAGGAAAAACTCCCCATGGAGGTAGGAACCTGGGACGAAATCTAGAGTGAAACCAGGCTCAGAACATTGGCTAGTTCTCTTCTGATATGTCAGCTTGGCTTTTCAAAGTCCAGAAAGAGCAAGTGAATGTGATTTAAAAACCTCAACTCTTCGTTAGAAACATGCACTTTTGCAATTAATTCTTTGGCAATTAAGGGCTGTGGTAAATTGTCTATGCCATGATATTATACACAATGCAGCTAATAACGCATATCCCTTATAAACCAGTATATTGAAATTTGATTTAAATATATTTGAGTTAAATACATTTTATTTTAAATAAAGTTGATTAAACTCAACAAGTTGAAGTCTTCGGAATTCCCTTTATATTGGGCGCCTGGTGTCCTACCTTAAACGCTGCACCTGACCAGAAACTAAGTTTGCTAGATCAAATCCGAAAGGGAAAGAAGAGTAATGTAGTTGCTGATCCCAGCTCTGTGGACAATAATCACAGAGATGTTTAAAAGGGGCTTGATGGGTAATGTAGTTGCTGATCCCAGCTCTGTGGACACTAATCACAGAAATGTTTAAAAGGGGCTTGATGGGTAATGTAGTTTCTGATTCTAGCTGTGCGGACACTAATCACAGAGATGTTTAAAAGGGCTTGATGGGTAATGTAGTTGCTGATTCTAGCTGTGCGGACACTAATGAGAGAGATGTTTAAAAGGGCTTGATGGGTAATGTAGTTTCTGATTCTAACTGTACGGACACTAATCACAGAGATGTTTAAAAGGGGCTTGATGGGTAATGTAGTTTCTGATGGACACTAATCACAGAGATGTTTAAAAGGGCTTGATGGGTAATGTAGTTGCTGATTCTAGCTGTGCGGACACTAATGAGAGAGATGTTTAAAAGGGCTTGATGGGTAATGTAGTTTCTGATTCTAACTGTACGGACACTAATCACAGAGATGTTTAAAAGGGGCTTGATGGGTAATGTAGTTTCTGATTCTAGCTGTGCGGACACTAATCACAGAGATGTTTAAAAGGGCTTGATGGGTAATGTAGTTTCTGATTCTAGCTGTGCGGACACTAATCACAGAGATGTTTAAAAGGGCTTGATGGGTAATGTAGTTTCTGATTCTAGCTGTGCGGACACTAATCACAGAGATGTTTAAAAGGGCTTGATGGGTAATGTAGTTTCTGATTCTAGCTGTGCGGACACTAATCACATTCTAGAGATGTTTAAAAGGGCTTGATGGGTAATGTAGTTTTAAAGCTGATTCTAGCTGTGCGGACACTAATCACAGATATGTTTAAAAGGGCTTGATGGGTAATGTAGTTTCTGATTCTAGCTGTGCGGACACTAATCACAGAAATGTTTAAAAGGGGCTTGATGGGTAATGTAGTTTCTGATTCTAGCTGTGCGGACACTAATCACAGAGATGTTTAAAAGGGCTTGATGGGTAATGTATTTTCTGATTCTAGCTGTGCGGACACTAATCACAGAAATGTTTAAAAGGGGCTTGATGGGTAATGTAGTTTCTGATTCTAGCTGTGCGGACACTAATCACAGAGATGTTTAAAAGGGCTTGATGGGTAATGTAGTTGCTGATTCTAGCTGTGCGGACACTAATCACAGAGATGTTTAAAAGGGCTTGATGGGTAATGTAGTTTCTGATTCTAGCTGTGCGGACACTAATCACAGAGATGTTTAAAAGGGCTTGATGGGTAATGTAGTTGCTGATTCTAGCTGTGCGGACACTAATCACAGAGATGTTTAAAAGGGCTTGATGGGTAATGTAGTTGCTGATCCCAGCTCTGTGGACACTAATCACAGAGATGTTTAAAAGGGCTTGATGGGTAATGTAGTTGCTGATTCTAGCTGTGCGGACACTAATCACAGATATGTTTAAAAGGGCTTGATGGGTAATGTAGTTTCTGATTCTAGCTGTGCGGACACTAATCACAGAAATGTTTAAAAGGGCTTGATGGGTAATGTAGTTTCTGATTCTAGCTGTGCGGACACTAATCACAGAGATGTTTAAAAGGGCTTGATGGGTAATGTATTTTCTGATTCTAGCTGTGCGGACACTAATCACAGAAATGTTTAAAAGGGGCTTGATGGGTAATGTAGTTTCTGATTCTAGCTGTGCGGACACTAATCACAGAGATGTTTAAAAGGGCTTGATGGGTAATGTAGTTGCTGATTCTAGCTGTGCGGACACTAATCACAGAGATGTTTAAAAGGGCTTGATGGGTAATGTAGTTTCTGATTCTAGCTGTGCGGACACTAATCACAGAGATGTTTAAAAGGGCTTGATGGGTAATGTAGTTGCTGATTCTAGCTGTGCGGACACTAATCACAGAGATGTTTAAAAGGGCTTGATGGGTAATGTAGTTTCTGATTCTAGCTGTGCGGACACTAATCACAGAAATTTTTAAAAGGGGCTTGATGGGTAATGTAGTTTCTGATTCTAGCTGTACGGACACTAATCACAGAGATGTTTAAAAGGGCTTGATGGGTAATGTAGTTTCTGATTCTAGCTGTGCGGACACTAATCACAGAGATGTTTAAAAGGGCTTGATGGGTAATGTAGTTTCTGATTCTAGCTGTGCGGACACTAATCACAGAAATGTTTAAAAGGGGCTTGATGGGTAATGTAGTTTCTGATTCTAGCTGTACGGACACTAATCACAGAAATGTTTAAAAGGGGCTTGATGGGTAATGTAGTTTCTGATTCTAGCTGTGCGGACACTAATCACAGAAATGTTTAAAAGGGGCTTGATGGGTAATGTAGTTGCTGATTCTAGCTGTGCGGACACTAATCACAGAGATGTTTAAAAGGGGCTTGATGGGTAATGTAGTTGCTGATTCTAGCTGTGCGGACACTAATCACAGAGATGTTCACATGGGATCAAAGATCATTACAGAAGCTAACTAGACTCCGTCCAAGCATGGAAAAGGTTGTCAGGGGTGCTGATGACACACAAACACAAAGCTGTCTGATCAGTGGCCAGTTTAATGAGGATCAATGATGGAATTCCATACTGCCATCTGGCCCTTACACAGCCTCAGCACAGCAAGAGCAAAAACACATTTCAGAATACACACACACACAATGGAACTTTAATTAAAGTCAAACTCATTGCGCACACACAAACACACATACCAACTGTGTTCACGTATGTGCATTTCAAGCAAAACGGCCAATCGGAGATGAGATGTAAGCTTGACATTT
>CM055754.1:5285603-5365603 GCA_029465975.1 Dallia pectoralis
TTCTCTCAGGCATTCCCCATCATTGGCCAAATCCGCTTGTCTGTGTGTGTCTGTGTGTGTCTGTGTGTGTGTGTGTGTGTGTCTGTGTGTGTGTCTGTGTGTGTGTGTGTGTGTCTGTGTGTGTGTCTGTGTGTGTGTCTGTGTGTGTGTCTGTGTGTGTGTCTGTGTGTGTGTCTGTGTGTGTGTCTGTGTGTGTGTCTGTGTCTGTGTCTGTGTCTGTGTCTGTGTGTGTGTGTGTGTGTGTGTGTGTGTGTGTGTGTGTGTGTCTGTGTGTGTCTGTGTGTGTGTGTGTGTGTGTCTGTGTGTGTGTCTGTGTGTGTGTGTGTGTGTGTGTGTCTGTGTGTGTGTCTGTGTGTGTGTCTGTGTGTGTGTCTGTGTGTGTGTCTGTGTGTGTGTCTGTGTGTGTGTCTGTGTGTGTGTCTGTGTCTGTCTGTCTGTCTGTCTGTCTGTGTGTGTCTGTGTGTGTCTGTGTGTCAACGCAGTTCTCCAGTGAAAAACTAAAAATAGAGCATACATTTATTAAAGTGTGTCTTCCTCGCCACACACTGTTTCTCACACTCTCTGTCAGTCATTCTCACTTAATTCAGTTTAAAGGGCAATATTGGCATGAGAAAGGTGATAACATTGCCAAGGTAAGCAGGTGGGGAATAAGCATATAATACATAACAGTGAAAACAAACATGCAATTAAAACAGAAAAACACATCGTAAACATTATACAGTTTATAGTGTTATATTAAAATATGTATGTAGACACAATGTCACTACATGTCCCTCTGTCACTCTCTCTCTCCATCTGACTCTGTATCTCTCTCTCTCTCTCCATCTGACTCTGTATCTCTCTCTCTCTCTCCATCTGTCTCTGTACCTCTCTCTCTCTCCATCTGACTCTGTATCTCTCTCTCTCTCCATCTGTCTCTGTACCTCTCTCTCTCTCTCCATCTGACTCTGTATCTCTCTCTCTCAATCTGTCTCTGTATCTCTCTCTCTCTCCATCTGACTCTGTATCTCTCTCTCTCTCCATCTGACTCTGTATCTCTCTCTCTCTCCATCTGACTCTGTATCTCTCTCTCTCTCAATCTGTCTCTGTATCTCTCTCTCTCTCCATCTGTCTCTGTATCTCTCTCTCTCTCCATCTGTCTCTGTATCTCTCTCTCTCCATCTGTCTCTGTACCTCTCTCTCTCTCCATCTGTCTCTGTACCTCTCTCTCTCTCCATCTGACTCTGTACCTCTCTCTCTCTCTCTCCATCTGTCTCTCTACCTCTCTCTCTCCATCTGTCTCTGTACCTCTCTCTCTCTCCATCTGTCTCTGTACCTCTCTCACTCCACCTGACTATGTACCTCTCTCACTCTTCATCTGTCTCTGTACCTCTCTCTCTCCATCTGACTCTGTACCTCTCTCTCTCTCTCCATCTGTCTCTGTACCTCTCTCTCTCCATCTGACTCTGTACCTCTCTCTCTCCATCTGCCTCTCTACCCCTCTCTCTCCATCTGACTCTGTATCCCTGTCTCTCTCCGCGTCCTGTCCTCTCCAAAGAGAATCCCATTAACTGATATTGCAGCATCACGCCATATCTTGTAATCGCATCATTCACACGAGGACATTTCATTACGGAGCCAATGAAAGTGTCCGCCCGACACGATTTTGTACTTCAGATATAACCGCAGCACGACACAAAGCAGATTATCACATAATCCATGGAATCCAACTCAAATAAGGACAGGAGGGGGAAAAAACATCATTCCTGAAACATCATTGTAAGTCTCTGACTGACAGAGAGCCTGTATTCCCAATCCCAGTCCGTAATCTAGTACATGTCTATCCGGTTTTCTGCACCCCTTCTAGAACGAGCGCAATTGCATTCTAACATCTCCACCCCCTGAAATAGTCACCGCGAACGCACTTTCTTGAGAACCAATTAAGGCTTGTTTAATTAACCCTCCATATGCTGGCATACTTGGTGATCTGCCATTACACAGGAGGCGCTAAACACAGGAAAGGTAAACACAAAACGACAACACGGACTGAGACAGAGGTCCCACCAGGAGGGAGTATCAAATGACATTCAGCTTGGCATTTCAACACACACACACACAGACACACACAGACACAGACACACAGACACAGACACACACACACACACACACACAGACACACACACACACACACACACACACACACACACAGACCTTTTAAAAACAAAAAACAATCACATTTAAAACATATACAGTGTTTGACGTGACACTCACTCCATCTTGCCCAGGGTTTCTTAAAGCGTGGATAAGAGAGAGACTGGTCTGTACCTTTGCTTTTAGCTAGGGGGAGATGAGGAGGGAAGTCGCAGAAAGGAGAAGATTGGGTGTCCAAGTAGGAGGAAGGCGAAGAGGAGGAAGAGAAAAGAAAAGGCAACAGTGAATAGTTTGACACGGTAGAGTGCTTTGATACTGCATATGCAATATTATTCATACACATTAGGACATGAATACATACACACATATATATTAATATATATATATATATAGCAAGACCAAACTATACTTACAACTCAGTCTACGCACATCACAAAGACGCACACTCACACACAAAGGCACTAGCGTCAGCCTAGGTTACAGTCTGGTCATGCGGAAACACACATTTGAGTCAGTTGGGTCATTTCGATTGGAACGAAAGCATGAATCCGTTGGTGTTTTTCGATAACACAGAATGAGCGTCGTTGACGCGGCATCGCGGAGAGGAGGAGATGCACGTGGCATCCTGAGATGCAGTGGTCAAAACAACAAAACAACACGACAAGCGTGCACACAGCAGAACACAGCACACAGCAGTACACAGCACACAGCACGCAGCACACAGCACAAAAATGGATGATGGCCGAAAATGTGTTGTGGCATACCTTGCTCCGCCATCATCATGTGTGAAAATCCTTGAGGAAAGAAGAGAGAGAGAGAGAGAGAGCAAGGAAAGTAGAGAGGACACTTCAAAACCCATATTCCAATAAGGAACAGTATTGTGATGTCACATATTTTCCTGTCAGAGAAAGCATGGCATCGCGCACACTAAAGACAATAAAGCTTCCCACAGCAAAGGGGAAAGCTTCTGTAGCAGGACTAGGGAGCGGTCAAACTAAAGGAGTAGCCGAGGAAGTAAGGAGAGATATTTGTAACGACAACTGGTCTGGTGTGTGAACAAAATGGCCGCCGAAACAACTCCAGTTTTCCTCCTGAAAAAAGTGGAATGTATTTATACAATTCACATGAGTTTAATGTTCTCAACGCATATTGGGAGATATCTAAAATGAGACGGGTTTTCCTCTGGAAAACTTACCTGGAATGTTGGGATTGACTTCTGCATTCACAGATAGAAGCAAAAAAGAGAGAGAGAGAGAGAGAGAAAGAGAGAAAGGGCTCGAGTTAGAAACACTCTTATATTGTTTGCATGTTGTCTCTCATGCAAAACCAACACACAGTTACACCATACACAGAACGACGCTCTGTGCATGTATAGAAGTCAGAGTAGGCCACATTTACACCCATATATTACACTGAATATATTGTTGCAGAATAGAATACTGAGGCAATCATCTCATCAAATCACCAAAACGTGATGTCATCAGGTCAACCGTCAGACCGACGCTTCCCTTGATCCCAAAAAAGATTCAGAGAAAGAAACGCTGAGGAAATCGCGTTATCTTCTTTCTGCTTCGGTCACAGCAAACAGAAAACCACCGGGACAAACACGGACGAGACGCAACATTATGACCCATCACAGACGAAGCAAATCACGTTGATTACCTCCTAACAGGGGCACATGTGAAGGTACATTAGATTCGTAAACGAACAATCAGCTTTTATAGTCAACATGTTTTGGACGCAGGAGAAATGAACAGGCCCTCAGACCTAAGCAACTTTGACAGGGGCCAAATTGTAATGGCCAGACGACTGGGTCAGATCGCTCCCGGTCAGCAGTGTTGAGTACCGACCGACAGTTGCCTGAGGGTGGGGCAAACCACAAACCGGCATCAGGGGTGTTCGACGTCCAAGACCCAATGATGTGCAAGAAAGCGACGAATGCTATCCCGGCTGGTTTGAACTGATAGAAGTCACAAAATGTTCATTATGGTTTGGTTTTCTGTCGTATCACGTGGACGGCCGTGTTCATAGTTTGAGGATGATATGAGGAGCACGATGATGAAGAGTTAAACGTGTTTCCCTGGTCACCGAATTCCTCAGATCTATGCTGGACCAATATATCCGATCTAAGGCGACTCCACCTCGCAATTCAGAGGACTTAACGGATCTGCCGCTAATGTCTTGGTGCCAGAAACCACAGGACACCTTCAGCGATCTTGTAGAGTCCCTGGCTCGGCGGGTTGGCGTTGTTTAGGCGGCACGTGGTGGACCAACAGCATATTAGGCATAAGGTTTTGGCTCATCAGTGCAGACCCAAGCAGGAGGAAGCCCGAGCTTTCAGTTAGCAGATTGTCAATTTACAATGCCATCGACTTGCAGAAGAAGAGACTAACGTGCAGATCTGTCCATAGCTTCTTTGCCAAGTAATTTGGTTCGCTTACTACAGACACAAACCCGCCAAAGAGAGTTTCCTGCTGAGGAAGGCTGAAAATACTGAGAACTTTTATCCAAACGGGCGTTATGATATAAAAGGATGTTATAGGAAAATAGCTCAGATGGTCAGATTGATATCAACATTGATATCATGGTAAAGCCCGGAGAACCTTTACACAAGACTGGTGTTGGGCTGGCAACTTGGCACCGGATCCAGACTTTCGATTACATCATGGAGCTTTTGGTGCCAGGCCAGGGCAGAGACAAGATCCAAGAGCAATCATTCAAGCTGGAGAATGAGCGAAGACACTTCCAGAGTAACAGAGGGAAAGATCACGATTCCCAAATCATTTTAAAGGGAGGACAGACAAAGCTGGGATCGTTGGCGCATTTTTTAACCAGAGCTTTTTCCACAGTTGAAGTGTCGACATTACTGGAAGGTAAAACATAATGATGAAATGGAAGCCCTGGTTTTTTCCCACCAATCTGCACCAGTGGAAGTCTTGCGATTTGCCTGACCACAAGAAGTGATTAAACCAAGGAAATTAACAACGATCTAATGGAGTCAGTCTCCATTAAATGTTTTCAGTGGGCAGCAATCAGAGATCTATTAGCGATTCATTTAAATGATTTCACTAGCCAGTTATTAGATTTGTATTAGAGATGTAAAGATTAAATTCAAACGATTTTACCCGGACAGCGATTAGATATGTATTAGGTATTCATTTAGTCGGCGAGCAAATTCTGTCTGCCTGAGCACAGTATAAGCTGCTCAAACAGAGCATGTGCGTGCGTGTGTGTGTGTGCGTGTGCGTGTGTGTTCAATGTAATCTCTTTTAAATGTCCTCTTCAATAGAGTGCTGAAGCCTATACTGTGACCTCCTGACTGTGGCATTCACAAGGCGAAGTCCCAAGAGAGGACAACGGGGAATTGAGGAATTAGCCAGATTAGAGAGAAGGACTGTGTGGCTGGGCTGATAATGTGCTTTGTGTGTGTCTGTGTGTGTGCGTGTGTCACTCTTAATTTGTCTTTTCTTCCATTTTCTTTTCTTTTTTTAGACCTACTTTTACACCGACATATTGTTGACATTGTATTGACTTTTTCTCGCCAGCGAAAACACACGCGCACGTGAATACACACACAAATGCGTACGCACACTCTCTCAGTCTTACTTGTATGTGGGTGTCAATGTTTTTTCCGTTGCTTGGAACTATCACTTGACATACAGCAGGTCACTATTCTTAAACAAATGGCTTCTGGGAAAGCCAGATATCGAAAATCAGATTGACGTTGGCGCTGTCACAAGGTAGAATGTATTTAACGAACTTGTGTGCGTATTCCGTTCACTCTTCATATTACATTAACACACTTCTCCACAATTATCCCGCTGAAAGCCAATGCCTATGGTAGACTAGGCTGAGGGAAATTTGGTTGAACTCTTAATGGGAAAAGTGTTTAAATGTCCTTAAGTAGGCCTTCAGTATGCAATGGTTAATGCATTGTACAACGCGAAGACAAGAATATTTATTTATTTGAAAACTTCAAAAAGCGTAGACCATAATACATATTTTATCAGATTTTAGTATCAATTAAAGACAAACTAAAGCAGAACATAGTTGTTTAACACACACACACACACACACACACACACACAATGTCATCCAAAAGAAACGACAGACTGACTGAAGTCAGTGTTGCCCAACTCATCATAATAACTTATGGCTGTTACAACTCAGGTGACAAACCCGGATTACTGTTTCATCTGAGTCCTCCTGACACTTTAGTAAACCACATACCGGCCATCCAAACCGGAGAGGAACATACGCTGTGGCTGTGGCAACGGTTGCCGGGGCCACTTGAGCCATCTGCCCAGCCTGGGGAAGTGTCAGGTGTCTGTTGCTGTGCCTACGGCGGTCACACCAGACTGTGCAGCAAACGGACTGCAGCCTGCCTGTGCACATGTTCCCCTCTCTCCCGTAACGCATTGACTACAAGCATTTTCTATTTACTCTGTTTCTAGAGAGTGTCGTTCCTGTTCGTCTGTGTAGATCCGTCCTAAAACTATATGTACGTGAGGAATAAGTCTCACAGGTCAGAGAGTGGAAGAGGGCGTGTGTGAAGAGTGTATTTGAGCTCGCCTGGGCAAATATTTTGTATTTACGATGATCCGGCGACGGCAGGCAATATAAATACGCCGTCTGCATAAATACGTCTCGACTCGAGTAAACAGCGTTATTTATTTTTGCATGATGGCCTGAGCTCCTTGTTCACTCTCCTTGCCCGTAACAGTGCTGATCGACACACACACACACACGCACGCCACACATGCACACACACAGGTCCAGGGCCTGCTGAAGCCCGCTATCAGTGGTCTGCAGCCAGCCAGCCAAGCAGACAGCACAGACATGGGAAGCAGCCATAAATCAGACGGAAAAGATGGTCGGCTGGAGGGTTGTAAATTAGGGCGAGTCGGCCCATCGCACATCCCAGCAGGCCTCTGCATCCCTGGCCAGCCAGGCTGTGTGGAGCAGGGAGCATATGTATAGAAGTCTGGGAGTCAACCCTTAGCATCAGTGGTGATACCAACGGGGCTTTCTGATGGACGCAAGGCTCTGACATGTTCCCGGGCTATTTTAGCCTTGTCCACGCCATACAGGTCTGCCATTTTATCTCCTCGCTTCTTTCGGTTAATATACGTACGTGCGGTGAAAATCTGTGGCAAGGGCTCCGCACACACACAGGCGTTTGATTGAACGGCTTAAATTCAGTCATTTAAGGAAACAAAAGCAGCTTAACTCGCATCAAGACAGGGCAGAGGAAGATTGGACCCTTTTGAAAGCGTAGTGACATACAACAATGTAATCTTTGCGTTCCAGATTCACTGCCTTTTTGTCTGTTGGTATATACTTGGGCCTGATGCCAAAGAAGATGACAATCGCCTTTACACTGTGTCAAGAGAAAACAACAGGGCTCAGGGTGTGATTATTTAGGGGGGAAAGTAATATTATATTAAACTATTATTTTTTCACAGGATATCTTTTTTATATAGAGGAAAACTGATTGAATGTACGAATGCAAATGCAATCTAAATGTATATAAATTCCGGCAAAGAAATTAAATCAAAGACGTCTCAGCTTAATAAATAATTGAACGAATCATATGTAGTATGTCGTAATTGAAAGAGATCACCAAATTCCCAAACCGAGTGTTACAAAGGTTTCCCTCAAATCAGAAGTCAGATATGATTCAAACTCCTTTTTACCAATAGAAACACTTTTTCCTATGCTCAATCCAAAAGAAAGAAAACGTAGCAAAAGATTCACCCCGCCAAAGAAATCTATTTGCGGTCTGACCAGCACCAGCTGTGGAGAGGGGACTGGTATGTAGTTATTTGATTGAATCAAAGCACATCCAATGATCTGCCACACAAAAGGATGTGATTCTGACACTTGCCACCGTCTGATTGGTTGGAGAAAAGGGCGCATGGGGCCCCCGTTCTCTGTACAAGCGCCTTATCAGAGCCTGCAGGGCGACCCCGTTGACTTGCACCGGGGCCCGGCTAAACGCATCGCTAACCGTGCTTGGATTAGCGTTCGGCTTTCGCAACGACACAGGCGTAATGTTAGCATAGTGGTTAAGAGAGTCAACTGGGTTTGTACGTGAAGCCTCAGGAACGTTACGGAAGTGTAACACTCACCAGGACTGATGAAAGAACGTCACACAGGTTAATGCAATAGAAGAATTCCCAGTTGCTAACACCTTATGCACAAGATTGAAGGGTACGAACGTTTGCGTCGTCTCACCTTCGTTGCAGAAACGCCCCTTGTATATGGTCCTCGAGCAGTCGCACACGGGTTCCCCGTCCACCACGCCGCAGCTCCCGCCGTTTTCGCACGGGTTCTCCGTGCAGCGTCCGTCCGACTCCAGGCGGACCATCAGGCTGCCGAGGAGAACGGGTTCCGTGTTCCCGTACTTCAGATCCGAGATCGTTCCCCGGAAGGGCGGGGCGTCGCGCGCCGTGGGCAGCGTGAGGGCAGACGTGCGGATGTCCAGCGGCACGCCGCCCAGGAACAGGTCGCTGACGATCTTCATGTGCTGCCGACTCCCCCCGGTGGGTCGCACCTCGTCCCCCTTGGCCCTGCCGTCAAGACCGAGCACCGTCCGCAGGCCGCTACGGCTCAGCGTGGCAAAATGCCAGCTGCTGTCGTTGACCGACTTGTCCGACACCACGGCGGTCTCCGCGCAGTCGATGCTGAAGCGCAGCTGCAGTTTCCCCTCAACGGCCATCAGCTGCAGGAAGTCGCAGTAACCGCCGTCGTCGAGGTACAGCAGCAGCGCCGTGGACACGTCCGTCTTGAACTGAAAGCTGAGGTCACTGCGTATGCTGGCATCCCAGCGGAGGAATCGGGCCCACTGGCCGGAGGCGCCGGTAAACTCCAGGCCCAGACACGCGCCCAGGAGTGTCGAGAGCAACAGCTGCAACCTGGCGGACCAGCCCAGCACATCCATGGTCGATAGAGTCAAGGAACGGAGGAGGAGGCAGATTATATTCCTAATCGCTTCGATTGCATCGATTTGGACCCGGTTCGAAAGTTGCCGTCGAGTCTGCGACACCTTGCTGACCGCGGTTCTTTCCACAAGTACAATCAGGTATGTGTGACACTGTTAAGAGAGGTATTACAAAATCAGCAGGTGATTTTTCACAGGGAGTTGGCTGGCAGTTATGATAACAGTCGTAGAAGTAGGCAAAGTAACAGTCATGGGCCAGGATCTCCTTGAGTAACTGTCCAATCGCTGAGTCTGAACAGCAGGCAGAAGCAGCTGTCTTTCCTCCTCGATAAAAAGATGGAGGACGAAGGGAAAAGGGGGGAAAGACGGGTCAAAGTTGGCCTTTGTAATCCTCTACACTCCAAAGACGTCGCTACGGGGAATCATGGCATGTCGTTCCGACCGGTACTGGCTCGTCTGGTTGTCAGGGAGACGGGGACGTCCTTCTTCATGTTGCCTGTTGAGACATGTTGTTCACAGGGGATCCTCTGGATCTTCTAAGCTCCATCACTGTCAAAAACAATAAAGAACAAGCATTACACTCACACGAACACATTTTTAAAAAAATGTGCCGTTCATTTGTTAACAGCCAAATATTTTACTATAAACATAATCAAAATAAAAAGGATCTGCGAGCATAATTCTATATATCTGATGTTGGAGATACAATTGCTAATTAAGTGCCATTTTTTTCACTCCGGTAAAGGTTGTTCAGCGCTATCGGTCATCAGGTAGGTAAATTAGCTCTATTATTCCGCTGGCAGAACCTCACTATCAATCAGACCAGCCGAGACGGCCCTTATCTGATGGCCATGGGAATGAACAGGCTTTAACTGCTGACTGCACACTACAAAAGGCGCGCGGAGACACCCCAGGAGAGAAAAACCGAACGGAGAATCACATTCGCAGGGAGAGAGACAAGTCCGACCGCCACACGTGGGTATAAAGACTAGAGAGACCATGTAATCAAATATCAGATAAGTCCCTTCAATTCATCTCGCATGTCGTTGACAACTTGCGAGACTTCTGGAAATGCCCGGAAAGCAAAAAATTGACAGTCCTAACATTAAAACCAAAACATCTGCATTTATTCTCTTTGTCTAAATGCAAAACCTGTGGTTGCGATGACCCGTTTCCTGTTACTTTCGAATGACTGCAGACGACACATCTTATTCACATGAGCTAGGCTATCTAACAATGCCATGACATTTTGATCCCGTTTGTCTCAACTCTCTGATGTTCAATTTGCACACAACTTGCTATATTACAAAGGGTTCACAAGTACCCTCCTGTGTGCTTTGATTCAATCACCTCACCGAACTGTTCTGCTGCATATCACACTGCTTGCTCAACCGGGAATATTTTGCAGATGTCTACGCTCAAGTGTATTGTCCAAGGCCAACTGCCACAGTTGAGCTAGCTGGTACCGAAGCGCCGCAAGAAAATGCTAGAGTGCAACTTGACGACTCTTTCAACATCCTGAAGAATTGCTTGCATCTGGACCTGTTGGCACACGTATCAAAATTTTTGGTCACGCATCAGGTTTTCAAAACGTTTGGTCACTTATCAGGTTTTCACCATATGCATGTATTCTTTGTCCATATGAAATAAAACATTTAGACAAAACTGCACGTTTTTCTACCCCATACAATTGGCTTAACAGCCGTCTTTAATTCGGTTTGCATCAGTAGAGCACGGACAAGGAGGGCAGGCAGCTTAGCGCTTCAAGCATCTGACAAGTAACCAAAAGGCTGCTTTACCCTGACCAGATCGGCAGTCTGTCGGCCTGCGCCAGTGATCTCACTTAACTTACCTGGCAAACCATTACGTTACACAATGAGTTCTAGGTGTCAAAAGAGGGGTGGAGGGGGGGGGTGGAACCATCTAGTCAGACAACGTTTCCCCTGCTTCCTCGCCCAGACAGATCGTGTCAGGTCAACCCTCAGACATACTTTCGAATCCCGGTTGACATCTCAGCTTGACGCGTGTCACCGGCGAGACGCGCCGCTTCCTGACACTGCGATGATGCAATGACAAGCCAACGTCTGGCCATCAGCAGCCTGCCCTACAACGAGATTGGCCGTGTGTGTGTGTGTCTGTGTGTTTGTCTCCATCTGTGTGTGCCGCCGCACATGCGTGTGGCCCGTTCCTGATTTTCCCAGAGCGAACAGCTGATAAAATATCAAGCTAACGATCGGACCGCGAGTAGGCCTACATAAATATTGACAGCGCAGGACGTCTGAGCTTTAAATGTCAATTCACTGTCTCTCTCCGGTTAAATATCCACAGGAGCAAACACACTCTGCTGCGCCGCACAAATAGAAAGCTTGGCCTCCACCCAACACGGTGTGTGTATCCCGGCGCAGGTCAGTTAAACACTGCGATCGTTCTGCGGCGCGGCAACAATGAGCGGGGTCAGGTTCTGCCGGGACACACACACAGAGAGTAACCTTATAGGCAGCTAATATTCCGTGTCCATGCCAACGGCCCCGGCCCCAAGCTCGGTGCTACAGGACAAAAGCTCAGTAGACGACGCTGGACCGCTGGACCGGAACACACCGGGAAAATGAGAGGTGGGGGGTCGGACGGTGCGTTTACTACACGTTTTACATTTTAGTCATTCGCCGGATCTTATCCAGAGCGACTTATAAGTGGCTAAATGGGGCGACCACGCGAGTACATTCGGCTCAATTAATAAATCTATCGACAAAAGTCTGAGCTAGAAAGCAGGCTAGCCGGATCAAACAAAACAGTGAAACAGGCGGACTTATTCTTTTGGATGAACTAACAACGTTTTGCCTCCATTAGGTGACATTAGGTGAAGCATAACAAAAAACAGCTGTCACGTGATAGGTCGATTCCAGAATGTTGGTGGGGAGGAATTAGCATAATATGGGAGGGCCAGACAGTGTTCTAAAACATGGTGGTGTATAAATACGTGTGTGGCCGAGGTTGAGAGGACAGGTTGATCAGCTCACAATGACTGCTTTGTGATTTGTCAATAAAGTTAATTTCATTGAATCCACAAACACCTGGTATGTTTCGTTTTCGCCACCAGGAAAAGATTTAGATACTTCTTTATGGTGACAACATTGTCAGTAATGCCAGGTCCGTACTTGTGTATATACTTGTGTATGTACTCGTTTATGTACTCGTCTAGGTACTTGTGTATGTACTTGTGTATTCTGAACAACCACTTTCCTATTAGTCATGTTTAAGTCCAGGCGAGGCTGGAACTCTCAAGGACACTCACAGACCCTGGGTTTTAGTCGTGCTAACCGATTCATCTTTGCCTAACTCTAAGGTCCTCTGTGCTCAGGTTTTTCTCTTAGTAATTTTCAGAACGACAAACATACGTCTTGTGCGTACAGTATTGGTGGTACACAGAAAGTGCTTTTTATAATCTCGCTACAGGTGCTGAGGCTGTGACAGGGCTTTGGCTTCTATTGGAACGAATTTGTGTATAAAACTTTTTATACACAGTCGGCCATATCGGTAAAGATTAGGGCAGATAAAGTGGATATCAAAAGTCTACACACCACTGGTGATGTGAAAAAATTGCGCTATTGTAGGCTTCTAATTCTTCCACCTCAAAGATTTCAGTTTGTTTTTCAATTGTATTGTTCAAAATAAAAGGTCACATTAATGGTGTTTTTTTTGTCTCATCTTTTTCACAACAATAAAATCTGGTGTGTATCCACTGTCTGGTATGATATCCACTGTATGTAAAATCATCACCATAGTAACCTGCCGTAATCTTTTCTGAGATGGCGACTACGTATAAAAAGTTTATCCACTGTATACAAATTAAGACCAGTCTAAAACAAATCTATTCTACTCTATTGTTTGTGATTTCTTTGTCTTAGAACTGACACAGTCACTGACACAGTCACTGACACAGTCACAGACACAGTCACAGACACAGTCACTGACACAGTCACAGACACAGTCACTGACACAGTCACAGACACAGTCACAGACACAGTCACTGACACAGTCACTGACACAGTCACAGACACAGTCACTGACACAGTCACAGACACAGTCACTGACACAGTCACAGACACAGTCACTGACACAGTCACTGACACAGTCACTGACACAGTCACAGACACAGTCACTGACACAGTCACAGACACAGTCACTGACACAGTCACAGACACAGTCACAGACACAGTCACTGACACATTGAGCCCACCTGATGTTTCACATCCTCTCTACGTTCTGCCAGGCTAGTACAGTGATCATACTCAGCTGTTTGTGTTTAGCTCTATTTCACTTAAATCGCATTTCCGCAAAGCATATCCAAGTTCAGTGTGCTTTTAATCTGGAGATGAATTTGTCCGGAACTGAAAAAGTCCCTAATTACTACGTCATATTAAGGGACGTCACATGTTCACGTTACACATACATGTTCATTTTTGTCTCGTTCCTTGATGAGAAAACGGGGTCCTGACCGGTCCAGACTAACCAAAAACATATGTCACCCAAGTGGTCCCGGTAGTTTTGGTGTTGTTTAATTGGTGGACAATGAAAAGCTCTATTTGAGGAAACCAATATGAACACAACATAAAATATAAAAGCTGAGAGCCTGTACGATAACTCCATGGTTACGGACACATTTCAAATCCAAACGTATGGACCGCAGAGACAAAAGGCAACATTATGTCTCACATCTTGCAGTGTTTCAATACTTACAGAGAACCCTGGACATAACGTCCTCGCTGGCACTTACCCAGACACACACACCGTTCCACTACTTTGCGTGTGTATTGCGTGTGCACATGTGTGTGTGTGTGTGTGTATGTATTCCTGCCAGTGCATGCCTGTTAGTTTTCCCTTTGTGACAGAACGAGCCATGCTGAGAGTCGGATGGGCAGGGGTTAAAAGGCTAAACTGCATGGACCATTGTTTCCATTGAAAGTCGTCTGCCGTTCCCCACAGGGAAGACACACACGGGACAAGGCAGCCGGCGCAAAGGACTCCCATTAGAAAACAATCAACGGAGAGAGAGAGAGAGGGAGAGGGAGAGGGAGAGGGAGGGAGAGGAGGGAGAGAGGAGAGAGGAGAGGGAGAGAGGAGAGAGAGAGGGAGGAGAGAGGGAGAGAGGGAGAGGGAGGGGGAGGGGGAGGGGGAGAGGGAGGGGGAGAGGGGGAGGGGGAGGGGAGAGGGAGAGGGAGAGGGAGAGGGAGAGGGAGAGGGAGAGAGGGGAGAGGGAGAGGGAGAGGGAGAGGGAGGGGAGAGGGAGAGGGAGAGGGAGAGGGAGAGGGAGAGGGAGAGGGAGAGGGAGAGGGGGAGGGGGAGGGGGAGAGGGAGAGGGAGAGGGAGAGGGGAGGGGAGAGGGAGAGGGAGAGGGGGGAGGGGGAGGGGGAGGGGGAGGGGGAGAGGGAGGGGGAGGGAGGGGGAGGGGGAGGGAGAGGGAGGGGGAGAAATGGGGAAGGAGAGATAGAAGAGGAGAGATGGAGGAGGTAGGTAATCTGAGAGTGCCATGTTAATAGGCAGGTGTATTGACTACACACACTGCAGTGTGGTCACACACACTCTAGACGCAGCCACAAAATGTCCCCTGTGGCAGTCAGCTGATCTCATGGGTGAGGAGGAAGAGAGATGTCTGGAATTGTGTCTCTCCATCCGTGTCTCTACCTATTCCCCCCTTCCCTCTGTGTCTGTTATTCCTTTGTCTCTCTCTCTCTCCCTACACATTACACTCTTGATTTCTTTCCACATCCTGCTCGTCTTTTCCTACATTTTTTTTCCTTTACCTCCCTCACTTTTTCTCTCCATTTCAACACCATTTAGATGGCTATACTGGCCTGGGAGCATTTGTTCAAATTTCCAATGCTAGCGGAATGTGAGCAAAATATAATAGTTCGCAAAGTGAAATAAAAAATAAAAAGGACAATTAAAAAAAAAAATAAACACACACATTTTCAAAAGGAAAAAGGCATTTAAAATGGCATTCCGTTACCTCCGTGCAACTGTTTAACAATATGTAAATAATTAAAAAAATCTCCACCTTTTTTCTCTCTGCCAAACACACACGCAAACATGTGTACATATAAATGTGAAGTCACGTGTTCCTAGTTCTTAATCTATCTGCTCGATCAACTCCCAGAGACCATGTGAACAGCATGTAAGGTACAAACTCCAAGCAGAGCACTGGGCAGCCATGCCAAAAGAAACGTCACCAGTCGACACCAAAGGTGGCAGGACAGACCCTCACAGTGGCTTATGTGAAGGCTGTTGACCCAAACCAGCAGCTGGGGAAATCCACCAATTAAACAGAACCTCTGGAAGGTAGATTGGTATATCGTTCATCCGTTTAAATCAAACATTTAAATCCAACATTTAAATCAGAACCTAATCGCTGTGTCTAAGGTCTGATTATATAAAGTACCTGCTGACATGCACCCAATACTGGCCTAGTGACTCCTGAATTACACACATAGTAGGTACAAATGTCTGTGTGGAGAGGACATCAGCGACAATAAAGCAAGCCTTATGTGCAAGTAGAAAGAGATAGAAAGAGAAAGCAACAGAGACAGTGGAGAATGTTGTTTGAGATCTAAAATCAGATTTTTCTTATTCCTTTTGTAATTTATTCCATTATTATTATTATCTTTTACATTTTTCACTTTTTTGTCAATGTCAACATATGTTTTTCTCGTGGCAACGAGGCCAGTGATAGTGAAAACGGAAATGTAATTGAGTTTAAGAGAGCCTCAAACCTCAAACGTGCATTAACTTGTTAATGTTAAAATGTGTAGTGATTATGTTCAAGTTCAAACTCAAAGCCCAACACTTCTGTATAATATTTATTTCCAATTACAAGTCATTTCTGATGTTTTTACATTTGTTATTTATTAAAGTATCCTTATTTTCCATTTGCTTTTGCAAAACAAAGAAATTAAGCCATTTAAATAGAAATTGAACTGAATGGGGGGAGATGAGAGAATAGTATGGACAGAGAATGAGGGAGAGAGACACGAAGGAGTATGAGAGAAAGGGGGTGGGAGAGAATATGGGGGAGACAGAGGTGAGGATGAGAGAGAGGGGGAGAATATGGGGGAGACAGAGGTGAGGATGAGAGAACAAGATATTTCTAAATCTTCCACCTGAACCCAATCACATCCACACATCCCATTGGACAGTCAGGGGCCCATTTCAAACCGTGTGCATCTCTTCCCAACCTCCTATCCGACCATCCCCGATCTAACAGTATGTGGTCGATCAGCAAGGCATCTCCATTTTCACTATTAACACCTATCCATCTACATCGCATCGGTGATCATCATCTGGGAGGGGTCTAGGGAAAAAAGGGAGGATAAGGCCCATCTGTAAGACCTGCACAGACAGTCAAAATAATGATTCTCTAATGACTAATCTAAGAGCACTGGGGGGAAGCAATTCTCCCCCTACATCGTTCTCACCTATCCAATTTCGTTATGGTGATAAGCTTAAAAGAGAAGGCAAAGGTAGACAGAGTTGGGGATGCTTTTGCATGGGTACAGAGAGAGGCTCGGCTGCCTGGCAATGACAAAAAACCCCACCTTGGTCAATTGTGTCTGACCTCTGCAACCCCAACTAGTACTAAAACGATGTCGAGAACCAAAAATAAATTCTAAAAGCTCAAATCGACGTAATATTTGTCATTATACTTAATTATGTTTGAGTAATGCACAACAGAAAAGGAGACAAACGATTTATGATTTGTTTAAAAAAAAATAAAGAATGAGAGCATGGCGGGGGGGTGTGAGGGGACGAAGCGGGAACAGAGAGCATCGAATATTTTATTATGATCCAACAGATTGAACATAATTATTATATGAGTCGTGTTTCGACGGGCACAAGCCCCCCATGTACCCATCCCCGGTGCCCATGCAGCGTGGGTATGAGTGCGTGCGTGCGTGGGCACTCTGATCTATTTAGGAGGAGACACACCTCCTTCGAGCGAATATGGGGAACGGAATGGGAGGGGGATAGAGTAGAGGACATAAGAGGAGATGGGAGGGTTATTCTGCTGCAGCACCTCGCGCCTGCATTACATCACCCCAAAACTGCCACACACACACACACACACACACACACACAAATTCACTACAATCACAAGCTGCTATTTATTCTAGAAAAACCCTTTTTGATGTATCTATACCGTGCCAAAATCACCCCCTTTTCCTGAATTGCATTACTCCACTCCTACACACACGTTCACCCAAACACTCACACACACACACACACACACACACACAGTTACTGCGCATGTGTAAGACCAGTTCCCACACCACCACATACGAAGATCCCTATTTAAATTAATCCACCGTTCATGTTTATCTTTATCTAATTCAAATAATCCATATCTTCCATTACATCACTCTGCAGCAACACAAACGCGCGCACGCACGCAAGTCCCCCCTCCCCGCAAACACACACACACACACACACCGTTACCAAACCGTTAGCTACACCCTCAACGCTTTCTGCACAAGCACAAGATTAAAAATAATAAAACATATCCTTAAGATTTTTTCCCAGCATTTTTAAAGTGATCGCATACGGTTCAGAACATAGACCGAATATTCATTCCCGAAAAGTAGACAAATCTATTTGTGAAAATATTGAAAAATAAATAGTCTACAGTAAAGACTATTTTTTTTCTCTGCATTTTTCATTCTCCACGATGCATTTTTTTTGTAATTTGACACCAATGTGTGTATAGAATACGTCCTTGTGAGTGCGTGCAGGCTACGCAGTTGTACTCACGCGCACACAAACAAACACGCGCACTAAAATGCATCCACGTGCACGCATGCATGCACACCGACGCACGCGCACACGACGTACCATATTACCCTGTATAATAGTAATAGTTGCAATAATTGTAAAAGTAAAGTTAATTCTATAATTATTTTTTAATAGAATTTTGGCATCATGTCATCGCGATGTGAAATACAGTCTTTTTCGAATTGCATTTACTTGCGTGTGAAATGCGCATTCAAGACCAACTTAATAGTAGCCTATTTGAGCTCTTCAAATTTGCACGATTCACCTCCAACAAAAAGGCCATCGAATCACTGTTTTATTGTATCTACATTAAAACGACAGTCGAGGAAAAAATAACCCCCACGTGTATATTGTAAGTGGTAGTCTGTTATGTGAATAATATTGTACCCCCCCCCCCGCCCATAAGGATTTGCGTTACCTTGAGAGCCCTTGGCTGTTTTCGGTTGATTCGTCAGAGCAGTTAATCGCCTGCCAACCAGCGCCCAGGAAGCAAATGACCCCATGCACCAACCAGGATCACCCAACCACAAGCCAAATGACCCCATGCACCAACCAGGATCACCCAGCCACAAGCCAAATGACCCCATGCACCAACCAGGATCACCCAGCCACAAGCCAAATTACACCAACCAGGATCACCCAACCACAAGCCAAGTGACCCCATGCACCAACCAGGATCACACAGCCACAAGCCAAATTACACCAACCAGGATCACCCAGCCACAAGCCAAATTACCCCATGCACCAACCAGGATCACACAGCCACAAGCCAAATTACACCACCACAAAACATCCACAAAAGTATGGCAGGAGGTGATCCGCATAGCTCCATTTCAATTGAAAATCCATATCATGATTTTCATATAGGGAAAATTATGACAGCCGAGAGAAATGCATTTATATTTTTTTTCAGTGGGTTTTTGGCCTTATAAGAGTGACTTGATTAAAAATAACCTAAAATAATAGTATATTAACAATATAGTCGCTATTTTATGGCAGGCTATATTTTTGGGAGAAACGTGTGCATTTTATCTCGATAAAAAATATTTATTTTCTTATTAAACGATTAATCGTTTTCACGATTGTCCTTGTATCGTTACCACGAAACGTTGATGCAATAATCTCACATTTAAGGCCTTGCAGTGTGAGAAAACAGAGAGAAGCATTTCACAGGGGTCACGCCCATTTCTGAAGCATATATTTTTCAAGATTAGGAGTTTCCCCGGATTCGGATGTATTATTCTCGATCGTATTAGATTGCAAATCCAAGTCATCGAATGTGTGCCCCAACGATGTATTAAATACAAACTTCACCATATCTGCTGTGTTTTATTTATTACCAAGATGCTGATCAATTCGTTATAAGAGAAAACAAAAATGGTATAGGCCAAAATGTCAGATATCTTTCCACCATTTTGAGATATCCCAAATTATGTTCCTACATGAATCCTTTTTAATGTTTGGCCAAATGTGTATTTTTAAAATCGAAGACAAACAATGAAACTATATCACTATTAAAATGCATAATTTGACATACAGATGTAGGTCGTTGGAGGGGAATTATTTGGCCACTGCAGATATTTGGTCATTTTATAAGGTGCTCAAATGCATTTGGCTCTCCAAATCATTTATTTATTTAGCTAAATATAAGGCGGGCTGCATTTTTCGTTTCAAATTTGAAAAAAATAAATAATAATACCAGCGTGTTCATACATGTCAGATTTCATGTAGCTCTCCAGCACCTCCCAAAAACCTCAAACCCCCCTCTTCGTTCTGCAGAGCTCACAGGCTCATTCTGATTCCACAGGGAACGAATTCAATCGGACGCATCGAAATTACCGCATTTCCTTGCTTATTTTAAATCCTAAATACATTCTCATTTGACCAGAAATATTTTACAATAACGCATTATGTTTTCTCTTGTATGTCGTGTTTAATTAATGAATTATCTGCTCGAAATGAACCAACTATAGGCCTTGATGTCTGGGGGAAAAATCGATTTGGACACAACGTGTTTGTCTCCTGGATTTTCCCAACTCAGACCGCTCTATTTTGTTACATGTGTGCGCAATGTCCATTAAGGAACATTGAAAATAATAAAAACTGAGAAAAAGGGGTAAAATGCGACACGTTTATAACATTATTTCTGCCGGCTAAAGGGTGTCAGTGGAACGCAGAAGGTCATGTCCCTATATCAAATAAAAGCCTTTACACACCCGGACTGCAATTTTATTGGTAGTTTTCCAATTCGTTAAATATCTGTGAACCGTCATTGCTATTTTATCATTAACCCTAAGACACTGGACACCCCTGTAGGCCTATAGGATATAGGATAGGATAATATGCATTATTCAATATGTCACTTTTCAGGCGAGAAAATTCCTGGTTTGGAAGAGAGAGAGTGTGGAAGCCCGAGCAAACATGTATTTATCCTCCCTAAAGCTTCTTACGATGACCCCACTTTTTGTGCATGATACAGATTAATAATTCAGATAATAATAAATAATGCCCATGGGAGCGGAAGATGCCCGTGGCACGAGCTGAGCGATGTGACCGTAATCCTATCGGTCCCGGGGGGCTTGTCTGTGCGCCTGTCACCCTGGCCTCGTTGACCGGAGTATGGGCATACAATCAGCCCAGCCGACATGGGACAGAATGACCCATTTATGCCCGTGCGCCATTACGCAGTGGGCAGCGACCTTATTTGCCCAAGTGTGGATATAATGTGCATTCGTATGCATCCGATCGAGAGTTATATGATTGTTATATATGACATATATGAGTGTTATATATGAGATATATGAGTGTTATATATGAGATATGAGTGTTATATATGACATATATGAGTGTTATATATGAGGGTTATTATGAGATATATGATTGTTAGATATTAGATATGAGTGGTTCCAGACTGTTCTAGACAGCAAACTGCACGTACAGAATGACTACACCATCTGACAACAATTCCGACCCAATATTTTTTCTAAATTATCGATAATAGACCCATGGATGGCAAGTCGGGTAGAGAAGGCAAAACTGACCTTAGTTATGGGTTAATATCCAATGCATTGGCCAATATTCCGACAATAAACTCCGATGATGTAAAAATCCAGGTTCCAGGTAAAAGACACAGTGGAAAAACCACCGCGCACCGGTTAAAGCGAGACTTTTGGCCGAGCACCAGCCGTTAAACCGGAGCCACCGGGTGTTGTTCTGTCCTCCGTCCCTCTCCTGTCGGTCTCCGCCACTGTGCTGTGCGTGAGCCTCGCTCGGTGCGACTGGCGGCGGACGATCACGGGATGTTCACGCGCACACACCATATACACACGCACACACACACACCATACACACACACACACACACACACACACTCCGCACGGGTCCGCCCTCTCCTGGTCTCTCCTCAGCACCGCCACCATTTAAAGGCGTAGTCTGGGAGACACAGTGGTGGAGGCATCACTGTGGGCAGGGAGCACGCATGGGCATGTGTTTGGACAGGGACAGGACACATATAATGTATATATCGCATTTAACATGGTCGGAAAATGTGTGTTTTCTCCAAAAGCGTAACGTTCCTTATTTCCAAATACGTGATCACGGTTCAATTGGAAATAATTCATTATACATAACAAAATGATAAATACAAGGCACCTATATATTAGAACTATTATTATAGGCTTTTCAAAACGAAATAACAACGGGTTTTGTGTTTTAATGTGTCCACAGCCTATTGCATGCTTAACATGTTCATAAAGCAATATAGGGATGTATACATTGTATTATATTGAGGTCTACCGCAGACCTTATTGTAAGGCAGGAGTGATGCGCATATAGCGCACATAAGGTGCCATACGGATCTCATAGGCGTGGTGGTGGGTCGCTGTAAGTGCTGACCGCGGTACTGAACACAAAAGCATTAGGCCTACACACAATTATAAGTCGATCGGAGATAAACAAAAATAAATAGAAGGCTTCATAAATGCAAGACAGTGGGGTAAAGTTTAAAGAATTTGACCATGAGGACAATGGATTTTCTGGACGACATTGGTTTGTACTAAGTCAAATCCCTAATAAAATAGGTCTATATTATATATTATAGGTCTATAATAAAATAGGTCTATAGATATTCTATATAGGTCTAGAATAAAATAGGTCTATAGATATTATGTATTATAGGTCTATAATAAAATAGGTCTAAGATATTATAGGTCTTTAATAAAATAGGTCTTTATATATACACATCACCTCCCACCGTGTAGTTCAACGTGAAGGTCTGGGCTACTATAGACTAACAGTAAGTCTATATTTGACACCCCCATGTGGATGATGGGCATCAATTAAGCGACACATGTTAGGTCATGCATCCCGAAGCTCATTAATATTCAAAGAGCATACGTATGATTAATTATGTTAATGCGACCACAACTAGTATTCTAGGAGTTTATCATGATCATCACCCATTAGCCACACCCTCTGCCCGTCCAATCAACTGAACAGGTCCCACCTGTGCCTGTAAGTGCGTGTGGGCGGGGTTTGTTTTGGCACACAGGGTCTGACGGTGCCCACGCATGCGCGGCCTTATTGTAGGAGGGTGATGCATGAGTCACGTACATCTAATTTTACTACTCTTCGTCCGCTCATCTCTACCTCATTTCAATGCATTACTTACTCTTCAGTTTTTCCCCCCCACACGTCTCATCTCAACATTTATTCTAAAGATATTCTTCTCAAAGGGAGAGAAAAAAGGGATAAACTAAAATATCTATAAGAGTATCGTTCAAACGACTAAATATGAATAATGAATTGATGAATAATGCTGATTGCTCTGTGTTGAGTATCATTTTTCAATTATGTAAGACGTTAGGGCATAAACAGGTGTTCCGTACTCCATTACTAAACGGATTGTACTACATTACACCTGTATTAAACCGTTCACTTTGTCTACACAGCAATATAACATCTGTCCTCAGAATAGAAAACTACTGTTCGCTTGTTGGCATCTCTCTCTCTCTCTCAATTAAATTCATATGTTGTTTATTTGTGTGAATTAATGTTTACCACTTTGGCCCGAGAAAACAAATTCAGGCATCCGTATATGAATATTTAAAAAAAGAACATACTAACATTGTAACTGTACACAACCAGAAGAAAATCTCAAACAAATCAGATATTTATTTAGTTATTTTTCCTAATCACATTAAGATCTACGGTCGCAATGTATTACCTTAACAAAATCGTAAATATAAAGTTTTAAAAAATGTGTAAAATCTCTCTTTAAATTTCAGCTAAAGAAATATAACGAAACTGCATTTAGAGTAGGAAATATTCAATTTAAATGTCACCTGAACCACAGTAAGTTTGATTGTTATGTTTGAGCCCCTTATATTTCCAATTTCCATGTAGTGGCCAAAAAATACATGTTGAAACCATCAGCAGAATTATCTATCATTTAACCTGCATTAAACGATGCTCCTCTCCTTATATTGTAGAGGTGATGGACCTGCGTCAACAGTGAATACTTGGCGAGGCGTTATTCAAATGACATAAAGGGCCTTAGTGTCGTCCCCACCGGCGACACCACCTGACCCTACGTCCCCACCGGCGACACCACCTGACCCTACGTCCCCACCGGCGACACCACCTGACCCTACGTCCCCACCGGCTACACCACCTGACCCCACGTCCCCACCGGCTACACCACCTGACCCCACGTCCCCACCGGCTACACCACCTGACCCTACGTCCCCACCGGCTACACCACCTGACCCTACGTCCCCACCGGCTACACCACCTGACCCTACGTCCCCACCGGCTACACCACCTGACCCTACGTCCCCACCGGCTACACCACCTGACCCTACGTCCCCACCGGCTACACCACCTGACCCTACGTCCCCACCGGCCACACCACCTGACCCTACGTCCCCACCGGCTACACCACCTGACCGTCCCCACATGGTTTACACAGTCATTCCTCCATGGACACGCCTATTGCTTTCTACGTCACCTGAACAAAGTATAGCGCTATTTCAATATCTCTAGTCAAAATGGTTACGTTCAAGTTTGGGATTCAGTATTTTTCTTCTCCAAAATCAGTCTAGATATTTTGTTTGAGTTTTGTTGATGAGTGATGCAAAACCTCTCTTCCTGTATTGGATTCATTAGCATGGGAAACATTTCAACGTTACATACATTTGGAAAGAGAATCTCTCTCCTCTCTCCATCCTTTCTGCTCTCTCTGCCTCCACTCTTCCTCCTCGCCTCTCCCACATACACTCCCTTGCAGTCTCTCTTTCTCTCTCTCTCAGATATTGATCCCTGTGGTTAATTCATAAAGGTCTCAGCCAATGTTTTTCAATTACAGCCGGAAGCCTTCAGGTCAAGTGAATCAATCTAGAGCCCACAGGTGGCTGGTGTGTACAGCTGCAATGTGCTGTCAGGGACACATGGACACGCACAGGAAACACTTACACTGACTTGACTGAGATATGGAGAGATCAAAGGTCGAATAACACACCTCTATTGTACACACACACACACACACAAACACACCAGTGAAACACAAAACAACATAGGTACACACATAGGTACACACACACACACACACACAGGTATAGACACAGACACAGACACAGACACACACACACACACACACAGGTGAAACACAAAACAGCACAGGTACACACATCTGGAGTTCGTTATTCCTAGGCTTTTTATCCTGCGGTTGACTGAGACATGACGTGCACACGTAGGAGACAGGATCTAATTACTCACTGGGCTAGGGAGATGACTCGCATGTACCCAGGCACCTACACACTGCTCAAACACGACTTCCTGGCGGGGAACACTTGAGAAAGTTACAAAAAAACAAGAAAGGTAATGTGTTCGGTTTCCTTTTTAAATTATGCTTCGGGAAAAGAAGAGTTGAAAGCACAGCTGCTCCGTCATCATCTACTCGTCTCACCCTGGGACATTCACCCGTAAACAGGCCACAGTTTGACGGGAATATGCAAGATGTTTATTTGGAAGCGGTGACGAGAATGAGGAGATCAAGCCTGTTGTTGTCTGATATGCCATTTCCTATTGGCCAACTCGCTCACAGAGGCCTGTAAAGAAAACACCTGCACTTGTTTCTGGGAAGATTGCCTGAGACTAGATCTCTAAGAGAGAGAGAGGGGGGGGCGAGAGAGAGAAAAACATGGCGAGGAAAAAGGGTTAAAAAGGCTAGTATAGAGAAGAGGAAAAAAGAGCAACATAGAGACAGAGGGAGGGGGTAGGGAGAGAGGGGATAGGGAGAGAGGAGGGGGTAGGGAGAGAGGGAGGGAGAGAGGTGAGGGGGAGGGAGGGAGAGGGGTAGGGAGAGAGGTGAGGAAGGGAGGGGGAGGGAGGGAGAGAGTGTAGGGAGAGAGGGTGAGAGGGAGAGGGAGGGTGTAGGGAGAGAGGGTGAGAGGTGAGGGAGAGGGAGGGAGAGGGGGTAGGGAGAGAGGTGAGGAAGGGAGGGGTAGGGAGAGAGGTGAGGAAGGGAGGGGGAGGGAGGGAGAGGGTGTAGGGAGAGAGGGTGAGAGGGAGGGGGAGGGTGTAGGGAGAGAGGGTGAGAGGGAGGGGGAGGGTGTAGGGAGAGAGGGTGAGAGGGAGGGGGAGGGTGTAGGGAGAGAGGGTGAGAGGGAGGGAGAGGGTGTAGGGAGAGAGTTGAGGGAGGGAGGGAGAGCTTAGTTTTTGGTAAATACTGACTTTAGATAGAGTCTGTCCCATATTAGTTGGCAGATCATTTCACAATAATAGCGATCCATGAGAGAAAGCCCGGAAATTGACGTCACAGTAAAGAGGCTTGAATCCTGTGAGTGCTGCAGATGTATACGTGAGACCAGCAGGTGATACAGCGAGATGAGTAAGAGTTAGTACATATACAACGCTTTGCATGTTAACAGTTAAACCATAACATCAGCCCCAGCCCTTGTAGAGACTTTCGTAATGTGATACATTTTTCCCGGTTCTAGTTAAGATTCTAACAGCCGTATAAAGCGCTAATTGAAATTTATTTCATGTGGACGTCTATTTGACACTTGCCACCTACATAAATAGTCCAAGCGCACCCCGTCACAACAATGATACATGTACATTGTTCGAGAATGGTTCTGAGGAACATGATAAAGAGTTCAAGCTGTGGCCTGGCCGCCAGATTCCCCAGATCTCAATCCGATTGAGCGTCCTCTGCAGGTTTCTGGCACACAGAGGACCAACATAACATTCTGGCTCATCAGTGTATAAACCCAGTGCTCAAACGATCTTCTGTCCTATAAAACAGCTGGACAAAAGTGGAGACAAAGCCCCACGTCACGTAATGTCTTCCTAGTGAGCTCACGGTTCTCATTCTGCGTCCTGTTTGGCGCCCCCTACCTGTCATCGCATCACGGATTCTAGTTGGGTCACAGACAATGAGTGTTCCAGTATACTGCGTATGTCTGGGCAGGTGCCATCGCTAGGCTACTTCCCTGAAAGCTACAGGTCATAATGTCGTTTTTTTGTGGCACTTCCTGTTGGTGAGTTAGCGCCGCACATGTACTTCCTTTAATGCCACATTCCTAATAAGGAAGTAGCACTCATTAAGGCTCGTCGCCTGCTTTTCCCTCTCCTTTTTCTAGTATTGTCAGCCTTGCAGCTACTCCTGAGACAACTCCCTTTCTCTGTGGTACTGTTTCAGTTTTTCTATGTTATGTATCTTCAACACAATTGCAAACTGCCGTCTGCCATTTAACATATTACTGCCTTAAGATTTTAAAGGAATAGATTTGAGTTGTTTTTCGGTTTAAAAATGCTAACTGTCCATTTCCTGGTTTGAATGTTTCGTTTGTATGCTATATATGAGACCACGAAAGGTTGTTTGAAAACAATATCCGTTAATGACTGAAATGTCAAACTGACACTTTTTACATTCCAATCTAAAGCAGTGATTTATTGGAAAAAAGATTCAAGCCACAAATGTAAAATAAAAAAGCAAAAATGTAGCAATGCATCAAATCAATGTAGAAATGAACAGCGCCATTGACTTGTCTGAAAGTTAGGCGAGAACGGCGTTTCGCAAAACAGCATGATAAATGGTCGACGTGAAATGAAACCATTAAACGATAGACCGATAAACAAATACAGTGCACGTCTGTCGGGCAACAAACCCATGCCATGATTAATGGCAACAAAAAACATTCCTGAAAATTGACATTTCTCATTATTGTCCGGTTTATTGTTCAGCACAACTCACGTTTGTATCTATTCGTCCAGTGTTCTTCCTATGTTTCCGCCCTGATTTCCCTTTGCGCCACACAAAAAGTCCATACCAATACCAAATGCAAACAGGGGCCAACTACATAAGACTAAAGTGCTCTTTGAAACTGGAGATCCTTACAGACTTACATTCGAAAGCCCAACACAAAGCTGAGCACATTCAATTCTGCTCATTTCTCTCAAGCGGCTTCTTCGTCGGTTAATTTTCACCTGATTACCATTTGGCCTGCACAGTGTTCCAGTCAATGAACCCTGCTTTTTCTCCCACACTCCATCTCCCCCCATCCCTTCCATGCCTCTTTCTCATTTCTGGACTCCCTGTCAGCCCCTCTTCAAAGATAATTATCATAATTACGCGTATACCATCTTTGTAAACTCCCGATTTCTTCATTTTTCACAGCGCCCGTTGGCTCTTTAGTCAAGTGGAACGTTTGATCACTGCGGCCCAGTGTTCTCAGCTTTAAATACCGTCTGTATCATGGGCACGACAGAAACCACAACAACATGCCAGGTCAAGTCGTTTCCGGGGGGAACCCTGACGGGAATTTGATTTATTTTCTGATGTGTGAATGTGGTTTGTACAGTCACAAAGTCAAAGGACTCTGAAGGGACAACACCTCTGGGTTTTAAACCAATATTGTTCTCAGGAAGGTCTGAATAATATACAATACCATTTATGTCTGATGTGCCCCTTCACACAGATACATTTACGGGAAGATACATTATTGGAATTACGTAACAATAAAATGTCGTCTACGAAAAGCTAGGGTACAATTAGGTCAGTTTGAGGCCCTAGGGGGCCTGTACGACCATATATGGTACTCTGTCTCATGAGACGATTTCAGTAAAGTCTCCAGACCAACATCAACTATTGAGTGAATCGATTGTTGATGCATTCACTCACGCCTATGGAGCTGTGATGGGTGGGGACTGGGGGATTCAACGAACCACAAAAGACTCGTTCGCCGAGACCTTTTGACAAGGTTGTGTACGAGAGCCTAAGAAAACAGCCTTTAAAGTGGTGTGAGACTGAAAAAGAAAGGAGAGGGGAGAAAAAGGAACAATAAGTAAAGCACACGAAGCAGAATTACATAGATGCTTTGGGCACTATACATACGTAATTTGTGAATCTTCGTGCATGCAAGTGTGCGACACACACACACACACAGACACACACACACACACACACACACACACACACAAACACACAAAAGGCAGAGTAATGAGACATTGACCCACGTGACATTGAGAAGCAACTCTTACTATAACAAACAATATACCGTACATGTTGACTACTGCCTATAGGACAAGAGAAGAAATGATCCAGTAGCCAATAGAGCAAGCTGTGGAGAAAAAATACATTATATAGAGTCATCTAGTTATTATATAATGTGAATGTTAGTTTGTCCTGTATTAAAACATCTTCAGGAGTCAGTTTTGGTTTCCCACCAGAATTACTCACGTTGAGGACAAATGTATAGCCATTAAATGAATAGAACACAAGTCCCAATTCGAGATGACGATCCTAACGTTTTATTGCTCATATTCTCTTTATATTTAATCCCACCTAACACATTTAGATTTTAGGCGAGAGCAGAACTTACAACGCAACAGAGATACTGTTTTATTAAATATAGAGAAAGAGAGGAAGGGAATAGAGAGAGAGAGAGAGAGAGAGAGAGAGACAGAGAGAGAGAGAGAGAGAGAGAGAGAGAGAGAGAGAGACAGAGAGAGAGGGAATCTCTTTCATATGTCTGACTTGTAAAATTATGACAATTTTAAAGGTCAGACCAAAGTAATTTAGCTCACTTTGTTCTGAACGCTGCGCAGACTGTCCTCACCTAAGTGCAATACCAAGATGAAATGTTCTTCTGCAACAAAAAAGTATAAAAACAGAATATGTTCTAGCCACGAATATTCCAAGAAACTTGATAGCAACTAATTAGAATAAATGCTATGGCAGGTTCTTACCTTGACCCTCATTTGATACAGATATAATTCCCTTTACAGACTGGCTTGATCTGCTACTGAGAGAACATTTTCAAAAAGGTATCTCTAAACATTCTTGAAAGAAATTTGAAAGAAATTAGCTTAGCCAGCTCAGGCACAAAAACTGAGCAGTCGTATCAACTGACATCAGGGAATGCTACAATCAGAATATCAGATTTCATACTGTCTATTTAATCATCAGACTATTCACTCATTCTGAAATTAGAAATGTACACAGTCAGTATTGTCTGAACAATCATGCTAAAAATGGCTAAACAAATACTAGATTTTTTTTTGGTCCAAACAGAGGATAATTTAACAGCTTTATTTGCGTGTGAATGTCTGAAAATTACATTACATTTTTTTGTTTTTTTAGTGTTAATTTAATTCTCGACATTTCACAATGAGCTTGGCATTTCAGGTGTTGAGCAAGGCTTCATAATTGAAAGAACATATTATTAATATTCTTCAGAAGCAGGAGTACCGGTAGACTAAATAAAACGAACATTTAACATGGAGTGAGCCCAATGTCTTATTTCTGAAAGTGAAAGTCCAGGCTCACTTTGATTTTAAATCAAAAAATTATGTATAAATAGTTTCCCAAATTATACAATGTTTAATTATTTCTCAAATAATAAAAAAAAAAATCAAAATTAAAATTAAGTGGTACCCAAAATATTGTTTTTGTAATTTTGAAGGTGGACTGCCAGATCTTGTTGAGTTGGGTGGATATAAACACTGACCTGGGAGCTGTATTTAACTGGCAGGAGATTTTGACACAAAGTAAGGCTTTTAGCGTCCCAGCAGTGCTGTCAGGACTATGATATGTCTGGGAGTCTGGGCCCGTGTATTTAACAGAACGTAAAACCCCACATTAATAATTTATAGAGTATGATATGGGACAGGAATGTTTAATTGAGGATGGGATGTAATGTTGGCTAAATATATATATACAGATAGAATATATATTAATCGAGATGTATTCTTAAACCAGATTTCCAACACAAAAATATGCATAAAATGATGGCCAATTGTTATTTGAAAGAATCAACCTAACAGCAAACAACAAAACAATTGAAATATTTTTGCTTAAATGAAACCCCCAAGTGAATCGTACAAATGGCATCTTGGGTATAATTGAAACCAAAGACTTGCGTTACTTTTTTTTACTTTCGTGCTAAAGCTAGCTAACATTAGCTAGCCATGAGCTACAGAGGTATTTTCTAAATTGTGTTATTTTCCCCTAAAAAACATCTTAGGACATTTCATTACATTATGCATAACCAAAGTTATTAGCTAACTTTAAATTCAGCTGGTAAATTGAATGGTTGGAGCTAAAGTAGATATCTGGAGAGAATTGTTTTCCAGGGCAAAATACTGAAGAAAACTGTTTTCTACTAGTGGCAATATAGTTGAAGTTTGCCACAGATTCACAAGCACTAAACGATTTGAACTTTCTGGCAATATTTTATAGCACACCGGTTCATTTATAGGAAGTTTTCCCTGAATTGTAGTACTGAATTGTAGTACTGAATTGTAGTACTGAATTGTAGTACTGAATTGACAAAAGGAGAGAGACAACAAGGGAGACAAAGACAGAGAGAAAAAAAGAAAAAGAGGAAGGCAAAGAAAGAAAACGAGAGAGAGAGCAAAAGACACAAAATTGTAAGAGGAGGGAATGAGAAATAGACAGACAGGTCCAGATAAAGGAGAGAATGAGATACAGACAGACAGGTAAAGGAGAGAATGAGATACAGACAGACAGGTAAAGGAGAGAATGAGATACAGACAGACAGGTCCAGATAAAGGAGAGAATGAGATACAGACAGACAGGTAAAGGAGAGAATGAGATACAGACAGACAGGTCCAGATAAAGGAGAGAATGAGATACAGACAGACAGGTAAAGGTGGGAATGAGATACAGACAGACAGGTAAAGGAGAGAATGAGATACAGACAGACAAGTACATTAGGCTTTGTATTGCCCTTCTCCAGCATATCCTCTGGGCGCAGAAACAGAGAGTGGTTGGCCACCAAAGTGCTATTGATCAGATTTTCTCCACCGCTGGAGAGCGTGTAAGTCATGACTTCCCTGAGGGATCTACGTAAGGGTATGTGTGTCTGGAAAGCTGAGATGTGCCGTGACCACACACACACACACACACACACACACACACACACACACTCCAACAAAAGCAGCTTGACAAGCCAACGACCTGCTGTGTCAACCCACTGAGCCTCTCCATAGCCCAGTGATTAGTCAGCGCGTTAGTTCACTCCTGTCAATATGGAAATACAGCCAGTGTCACCCAGGACACTTCGGAGGAGCTTTCACAGTCAATCAGATCTCGGGAGGCGTCCCACTTTTTTTGTCCCAACGATATTTACAATCGCAACCCCGTCTAGGTGTCCCAAATGGGCATCTATTACCGGAACCCTACCATAGATACCTCACCGCAAGTCAGCGACGATATTTATTCTAAAATATATACGTAGATATTCTGCCGTGAGAGTTTCGGATGTACAGTACAGTGCAGCCAGATGCGATTTTATCGTACATCTGTCTTTCAGATTTGAAGCGGGGGACTAGAGAGAACGAGAAGTACGGAAGAATCGATATGCAGTCATTTCCTTCACTTCTTTGTCAGTCACTGTTTGTGGAAGCTTTGTCCGTCCGGGCCTATTGATTGTGTATCGTGTGGCATGCAGCCCACATTTAAACTTTAGTGCTGTCATTAATTTCCCACAATGCTAAACTAAAAGGGGAGGGGGAGGGGGAGGGGCCGCACTGGGATGTCACAAGTGTTTCTTTTTCGCCTCCAGGGTAGCCTTGAGCGCAGTTAGGGTTAGGAGATAAAATAGGATTTAATTGTTAATGTTATAGTCCACCAGAGGAAGCTAAAACTATACACTTTCAATATTTGGGCATTTTTTTATATTTATTTAGTGAAATCTAGATGAATTTCCCTTTTAATCTATAGGTTTGTTGTGAAAATAAATCAACAGCAAGTTATTAACATTTGCGTGTATATTTTACGCATGATTCCTAATTAATGTGGCTGATTCAAATGCATTTTTAGACTCTTTTAGACAGATGTCAGTGTAACGACATCGTACAAAAATGCAATTAGAATTATTTAATTTCTACGAAGACAATCCAACTAGCACGATGGAGTTGGGGAATGTGTCCATGACACCAGCTAAAAGAGAAGAAAACCACGTCAGGAGGTCCCCTGTGGACAATTAGGACACGCCCCACCCATATGTCCCCACCCCCTTCCCAGCCAGCCTCTCTGTGGGTTCCAGCTCAGGGAAAGCTAATTGCATTAAACACAGATAACGAGCTGCTTTGATGATCGATTAGAGAGGAAGTAGAAGATATGGAGCAGCGGTGTGTAAAGTGAGTCCTGACACTCAGTCACTTGACAGAAAGAGAGAGAGAGAGCGAGATAGAGATAGAGAGAGAAAGAGGGAGAGACAGCTACTGCTCTGGTTCTGGGGGTGAACCTATGACGAAAACATTTAAAAAATCCTTTTCGCATCAGTGTGTGGACTACACTTTGGGAGTACATTAATGAGATTCTATTCGCTCTCTGGACATCCCGTGAATGTATGTGTGTGTGTGTGTGTGTGCATATTTATTTATTTATTTCAACACACCATCTGGAGGGAAAGATTGCAGCTATTGATCAGCATGTACTGCAGAATAGTACAGATGCCGGGTCACCACGACATTTATCTGCACAATACAAAACTGGGAATGATACTGTGGGAAAATTGGCAGAAGAAAATATTGACGCAAATAATGGTGATGAACATCGCAAGGTCACGAGAATAACATTCCTCCGTTTGTGTTGGACTGTTGGTTTCAGGTGTCATGTCCGATGTCTAAACTGTCATATATAAACTCCTTTGATCGACTGCAGAGAGCCAACCGATCTGTGGACGACACTATGATCGTAGGCCTACAAAACATTCTCTAACACAGCAAGGATATTGTTTGACGCTGCATGCAACTAATTAATTCTACAAAATAATTCAAGAAAGGCTCAACGGATAACTGATTACTGATTTCCTGACAAACCGGACTCAATGTATAAAGATGGCCATCCCTGATTACAGGAGTACCACAAGGATGCATGCTCTCCCCACTCAGAATGTTCTCATCACTCATCACAACATTATACCACAGAAAAAAGAGCCCTGAATACTTAACCAACCGGTTGTCACGAAAATCCATGTGGTGTAGTTCAGTAGAAGCCAATTGCAGAGCTGAAAAACACTGATCGGACAAAAAATATAAGCGATACTTGTAAACAAAATTGCGCTGTCAAGCGACTTCCTAACATATTACAAACACAGCAACATTGACCACCAACACTCACCAACAGATACGTACATGATATAAAAATAATGAATGACAAAGTGGTGACATTTCCCATTTACTTAAATACCAACCTGATCACCCTGGTTACCACTAATTATGCCCAGCTGTGCTCATTAACTAACACCCTACTCACCAAACAGGAACTACAATGTGTGCACCTACTATACTGTCCAGAGGAAACAAAAACCCTCCCCACTCATTACACCGGTACATTTTTGTTATTATCTATCTAATGAAATTATGAAATATAGTATTATATTTCAAAGTGCTGTAGTCCAAGTTTTTGGAATGATGTGGACACTTTGTATATTGTGTATTCTGTGTCTATAATATAGTAGCCTAGTTTTTTACTAACAGCCCCAAGTATCACTGAAAATATTTGTAAATTACTTAATGGTGAAAAAGTGCTGTGATTTCAACGCCCTTTAGAAAAGTGTCCTGAGTCGAATAATACAACAACTACAATATGTTTAACATTTTAGCCACACACACACACACACACACACACACACACACACACACACACACACACACACACACAACAAATAAAAGCACACACACACACTCGGAACACGCATACATATACACACACACACACACGGATACAAATAAAAGCACACACACACACACTCAGAACACGCATACATATACACACACACACACACACATTACAAGGGCATCTTATCTCTCTCTGTTTCCAAGGCTACAGGAAAATACATTTCTGTGATTATCCAGATTAGATGGTTCAGCAGATAGGTTTTAGCACTGTCGTCCTCAATTCATCTGATTGAGCAGTGGGGAAAAACAGGTACGCCGTGACTGGGTCTTCATGCTACAGAAGGCACATACAACTTCACCAGAATAATTCCATAAACTATATACTTATAACAGATTTTTTTGGTAGCAATCTATATACATCCTCAAAGTTCAGCTCCGGCCAGAATGGCATTGTTTTTAGAGGTGTTAACAACACAGTGGGTGCTGTATTTGGGTCACAAGTGCCTTACATTTGCAGGTTGTTAACATACCTTTGTTGTTCGTTTCTCATCGAAACAATTATGGCCTTGAAAAGTAGAACTTTTAACGGCCTGTGCTGTGCACAAGCTCCATATAATTGCCTGTGCTAGCCACAATGTTTTGCCCGCCAGGGTGTCAGAGTGACCATGTGACTGAAAACTATAAATAGCAGCACTGAATTTGAATAAACAAGATGGCGGATGGAAGTACAGGCTACATCGTCACTGTTTATTGTTCAGATGTGCAATGTCTAAATCCCCGAAAAGTATCTCCGAAATATTGCGAGAGTTTGCCAACCTCTTACCTCTTAGCGACGACTTAGTGACGACAGTGACAACGCAGCAACCACCACCTTGAGCTGCTGAAGTGGGCACTCCAAGCCCAAGAACCCGTCCAACCAAAACACAATTAGTTCTACGTTCGTTCTTATTTAGTAACTTTATATATGCGTGATAGTACTGTATTTCAGGTTGTGTTTTTGATTTTTACCTTTAAAGGGAAACCGAAGAAACGTTTTGACAGGAAGGGATCTGACAGACCCAAAACCACAACAAAATCAGAAGACAAGTTCTGAGATTCCACAGCTTGCGTGTGCGTGACAGGCAGCTCACAGGACAACAGCATCAAGCACAGCTTTGCACTGGCGGAAGTAAGCAATTCTCAGTTTCAATTGTGAAGAGAAGACTTGTAGCTGCTGGTTTGACAGGTTGAGTGGCTGTAAGAAAGACGGCAAAATAAGATCTGAGTGTCAAAAAACCTGCCTGGGCCATAAAGCACTGGAAGGAGGTTTGATGGGCCAGGAAATCAATATTTCAAACGACGCGGGGTTTTTGTTTGCCGTCGAGTAGGCAGAAGAACGGTTCCTTAGAGTAGGAGACCAACTGTCAAACATGGAAGAGGGAGTATGATGGCCTGATGTTCTTACTGGATCTAGACTCACTAACTTGCATGGGCTGAGTGACGGTGGGAACCACAAACGGCCTCTGGTGTACGTCTAGTCAGTCAGGGGTTCATCCTACATACGAGATAATAATTCAAGTCATGAAATGGCCAGCATTGTATCTAGACTTAAATACCAATGAGCTGGTTTCCAATGAACTTGGCAGAAGGGCGAAAGCAAAACAACCTACGAGCGGCACACATTTGTGGAAACCGACCGAAACAGCATTTGGAAGAGCTTTCCCGACTAAAATTCGATTTTCATTGTAAAAAAAACCGCAAGGATTGCGTTCGGCTGTTACTTCTGCTAAATGTGACTTATTCATAGAAATGTGGACATGATTATTTATTTGTTGTCTCCAATTGTTTATTTGTTCTATGCTTTAATTTCAGAGCACATAAACACATTAAACCGTGTGAATTTCAACAACAGAAAATAAACATTTTTCTCTGATGCAGCCGCCCTCACACAAACTCTCTCTCACACACACACACACACACAATACATGACCTGACGAAAAACAGACTGTCAGCTGTGAAATTGCTTTAACCAACAACCGCCAGTGAGTGCTGAAGACAGGAAAGTCACTGAGGCATGTTGACAGGCAGGAGTTTCCCACCTCACCACACACACACACACACACACACACACACACAAAGTAGGAGGGAAAACACACTCCTCACCTGATTGGCCTAATATCGCTGCTAGGTCGAATCTGTTCTGAAATTAAATCTCCTGACAAGCTGCTTACAATAACACAGCAGAGATAGCAGATTAAATCAGGCATTACGGCCTCTGATCGCCTGGCATCTTGATTGCACTTTTATAGCGCAGGTAGTTCTGTGTCTTTAATGATATTTTTATTAGACTAATATGATATGGATAAGAGGATGGATTCGAGAAAATAATGACATTGACGTAATCCTATGGATGAAAAATGAACATCTAAGTTAAACAGTCAGTCTCCAGAAGTGGGATTTAACAACTGCAAATATTTAGATACCTAATTGTTCTGTAATTCCGCAACAAGGTCCACCTATTCAGAAGAAAATATTACATATTCTATGGAAGTGTGATATATAGAGTGCACACTGAAATAAGCACCCTAAGTAAATATGTTCAAAATGGGCAGTGAAATAACGAAAATAAAAACAACTTAAAAAACGTGTATTGTTTATCTTCTTGCCCATTAATTCAGAATATTAGCAAAAGTATAACATTTAGAAATGTTCCTAAAACAACCAGTTTCCTCAAATATGCATAATTATAAATTACATAAAATATGTTAATAAAAAACAGCAAGGATTAACCGCAAAGAAAAGACAGTGCTCACATTTAGTAAGAGTGGCAACATCAGCAGAGGTAACCGTATGGACCTAATATATAACCATTTCTAACAGAAATCACTGCTAACTGCCACGCCTAATTCATATTAACTGCTACATAAACTAGCATACAGAAAATAGTGGTTGTAGTCATGAACTTTTTTAGCTGTGAAGAAATGTATTGATGATATAGACATTCATTGACATCCAGACAAGCGTCATTCTCAGGTACTCACTTTAGCTTTACTTTACACTCCAAAAAAAATAAAAACGGCTAACTTTCCTGTCCCTATTGGTAATTACATTTCCAGTTAGAAGACTTTTGTGTTCCACCTTAAACCGTCTGTGGAAAAGGGCATCTTTGGCGCGCACGTTTTAATGGCATTAACAGGTGTTTCGGCTGAGGCGCACTGACCTTTTTACAACACCCATTGCGCCAATGTGCTTCTAACCATCCCAGATAAATAAAACGCCACCGATGGCTTCAGTAACAAGGCCCTCTAATCACCTCCTCTCAACCAGTCATGATCCCTGCGTGTTTGCGTTCTAAATCGCACCCCGTTTCCTGCGTAGTGCACTTGTTCTGCATAGCCGTACTGGACCCGGTCAAAAGTAGTGCAGTATATAAACAGAGGCTGCCGTTTGGAATGCAGACAGTAGCTCTGATTACAATGGACCTCTTGCTCGTTTAATCACAGCAAACTAGACAACTACAAACAACCAGTGAAGTGAAGAGACGAGGCGATAAACACACATGCGTAAGACGCGTTTCAAAGATATCTGGGAGGCTGAGTGGACTAGAACGTTGGGAGGGAGGAAGAGGAGGGAGATTTAGTACATGAGATGGATGCCGGAGGAGGGAGTGAGAGAGAGGGAGGGGTTAGATAATGAAGAGAGAATATTACAGTGGTGCTCTGAGACAGAAAAAGGGATAAAGACAGAGACAGAGAGAGACTGAGAGAGAGAGAGAGAGACAGAGAGAGAAACAGAGAGAGAGAGAGAGAGAGAGAGAGAGAGAGATGGAGACAGACAGCAGAGGAGAGACAGTGAAAAGCACTATTACTTGGTAAATTAGTGTTGGCAGCACCAGGCAAATCATCTGGATAGTGATGGGTGGTTCTCTCTTGGTGTTCAGACACACGCACACACACACACACACACACACACGCACACACACACCATTTCTCTGTACCTTACCTTCACGGGGCTTTGTCACCAGGACCTGAGGAGAGAGATGCGGAGGACTGATATACTGGCTCCAAACCAGGGACATACGGCAAGCAAGAAGAGACGCACCAATTGGGTGGAAAGGTTAAGGCTATCTGTTGTTTATAACAGGAGTATTGTTCAGTTGTATTTACTGTCAATGACAGTATTACAATAAGCTTTCTGTCTGCATCACACACGCTGTGTTAACCGAAAGCAACTCTCAACATGATGTTGTCAACTATATCTCAAATCAAATTAGGTTGACGCAGCAATGTATTTATGTGGGGTGTATTAGTTATCATAACATGTGGAGAGACTATTCTTGTTTTGTTTCAAAGTAGTATATTGGAAACAAAAGCTATCCAAAGGCTAAAAAAGACAAAATAAAAAAACTATAAACAACAAAAACACACCAAGTCACTGTTGATTTATTGATTGAATATACACTTTCTCGAAAGTTTACACATGGCATGACATATTTTGGATTTTAACGTGATTAAACATGAGATTTAGATGGATTTATTAGATTTTTTCGCCATGGATTATTTGAATAAGAAAATACTGTGAAAATTAAAATAAATAAAAGCTATAAAACAAACCATTAACTGTATAAGAATGTACACAGTTAGGTCAATAGTATAACCTTAGTGAGCAATTAAATCCAAATTACTGTTTAAATAAATCTCACACACATCTGGACCTACCTATTAATTAATGAACGCTCACTTCAGGTAAAAGTGCTAAGTTCAATACATCAAACACAAACGATACTACCCAACTGTGGGAAGTCCCAGAGACAGATTAAAAGATATTAACCTTGAAATCAAACAAGTCGCCATGGTTTCAGACCAACAGAAACAATGAAAGTAATTACATGACTTCTAAAGACAACTAGTTTTAGTAGTCATAGTAAAGGGGGTAAAGACTTAAACACCATGACGAACATGATGATTGGAACTGTTTAATAAACTACAATATGCAAAACAGCTTAGCCGACCATTTGTGGTGTTGATAAATTATATTTAATCACTCAAGAACAGGTAGTCTGGATTCCTATGGCAAATACGGATTTTTGACGAAGTCGGTCACATACAGAAATATTTTTAAGAATCCATTTTTGGTTCAGGTTTTATGTATTTTATTGCAATAAACAATATAATATCCTTTTTAAGTTAATATTCATTCAAACCTGACGCTTTCGTTTTCAGTTTAGAAACGTTCACGGTAAAGTATAATGTTGATCTAACATAATAAACATAAGATAATAAAAAGGGATATACGTTTCATTTGTTCAAAATAATATAATAAAATTTCCCAGATATGAAAACGATATTTTGCAACGGGAACAAGGATTGCCTACGCTGTATTTTATTTAAATCCCTGACCTAATATCTGGACCAGGAGATTAGAGTCTATGCTTAAACCTTCCATCATCAGATGGGATATAATTGAATCCAATTAATAATTGAAACCTCTTATATTCCAGTCACCCTCGTTTTCACTAACCACAACTGGTCCATGGATCCCAATTCCGCCGGAAGCAACACAAACACAACCGGAACTAATTCCAGCTTGCCTGACTTGACACTGAAAACCATCATCTCAACGATGACCGTGCAATCCAAAAACTGCTAAATATTACGCATTTCTGGACATGCAACATTTTGCAATTATGCAATTTGCTGGCTGTAATCCATATGGGAAAACTAATAAGCACTCTTGACTCCTGGTATGAGTGTGTGTGTGTGTGTTAGCAGAGATTGCTGGAGGACTTACAGCATTTGATGCTGTAAATGAGAGGGACACGGGTCTCAGCAGTTTTCAATTTCACACACACACACACACAGACACACACGCGCACACAGACACACATGCGCACACAAGCACACACACATGCGCGCGCACACACACAGACACACACACTGTGAGCACTTTTGAGTGTCCTCACATGGAAATAAATGTGTCTTAGGAACATGCAACAAGTCTCTGGCAGCAGACCATGCATTGTGGCTGGTTTCAGCCATGGCTTTTAGGCAGCAGGCAGCATCTGCAGGACAAAGATAATAGAAAGGACATAGACCATCGCCAACTATGTTTTGGTAGCTCAAAGACCAGAGCATGGCTGGAAACTAAATGACTGCATGTTGTTGCAATTTTATTTTATTACAGATGACACAATAAAAGCGACAGACTCAGTTCAGTATTGATTTGACTATTTCTAACCCCCAATTAAAGCAATATGTAAATAATCCCCATGGCCTGTAGCAAACTCTTTTCCAATATATACTTATGAACAAAAAGAAAACCACGAAGGAAAACATATTCAAGGACTACAAAAAATAAAATGTCACTGAGTTTTAGTTAAATAATGGCATTAGCAATGCTACATACATACTTTCTTGGTACATTGACAATGGTTCAGGCGCAATAAAATCACAGTAAAATAATAGCGTGGGAGTTTTGCTGAAACGTATTGGAGGCCGATCTGTCCTGGAGGCGGGAAATTCCTATGATTTGTTGACTGAATGGAATATTCTGGAAGGCTTGTGACCAGGGTCACTGCTGGTCCCTAAACTGAACAGCCTTACATCTTGCTTTAATTGTTTTACATTGAAACCTGATTTTAAGAAAGTGACTTTAATGTAAGCTCCGCCCTCTGCTTTGAGTGAGTCACATACATTTCTTCGTTCAGGGCGGATCTGCCTCGCGTACGTTAGAGTTAGTCAAATTCCTAAGTCAAAAATATAACACATTAAGGCCAATACAAGTTAATAAAAATGAGCGTAGCTGCTTTCGAAGAGCTTAAAAACAAAAGAGAGAATAAAGGAAGAGCGGAGAGGGGAATAAAGTCCACATATGAATACAGTACTGAGATGGCTAACGTGTGTGAACAGAGTGACAGCAGTTGTCGCCTTTTATATGCGATCTGTGTCTTTGACAGCACAATCAACAATGGCTATTATGTTTTCATGTTATACACATCTCCCGACACAGTCGTAAAAAAAAAACGTCTTGACCAAAATGGCTCTGTCCCTGAATGTACCTTTTTTATCCAATATACCCGTAGCAGTATTGGACACTACAGCCAGGTAATATTATTTATACGTTTTCTGTATTTTCTGTGTTTGCACGTGACATGTAGTCGTCATCGGTCATGTGTTCGTATGGAATGCACTGTGTGAGAGTCTGCTTCTGTGTTGTTTTAGCATGGCTGTTGCAGCAGTGTGTAAAATAAAAACAGTCGAGTTAGATGAGTTGGCGTCCCAGCGTTAATTCCTTGACCCACAGGAACAGTTCGTACAGGCTAATCTGCCACAAGGTCAGAGACTCGAATAAAGTTATCTGAAGACGCCTAATCTTCGAGTTCGACTTGCTCCGCTTGTGCCTGTCAGGAAACAGGAAGTGAGGTCAAGTTAAGTACCAGTAAGTGAGAGAAAACGAAAAGGGGACAGTAGACAGTGACATACAAAATGTAATTAAAGAAAATAAGAGAGAATAAGAAAGAGGAGAACAGAAATGGAGGGACAGAAACAAGGCAAAAAACAGAAAATAGTTTCTAACAAACCAGACACAATGCAAATGATTACAGCACATGCTAGCATTGTAGATAAAGGGTTGTGTTATAAAATTCTTGAGCAATTTTTGCAAAAAAGTATTAAAGGTGCACTCACAATTAAAGTTATAATTATAGCTGTCAGATGTCTTTATGTTGTATGTTACGTTAGTCTAAGATGCCATGTTCTTTGATCTAGTGATCTGCAAAAATGTGATTGGTCTAAACAAGCTCAATGCGAAATATCAAGGTACAGTAAAACTGGACTGGAGTGTTTTAAGCGTTCACAAATTAAAATGTCCCGATAATATATGATGGCGGAGTTACTGGATCCCAAGGCAGAAACGATTTGATTCTTCTGAGAAGACTTTTAAGTACTTCTTCTGAAGACACCCCAGTCATATCATGTAAACGATGTCAGCTTGCTAAAGTGGCAGGCTCAAATCTCCCCGTTCCGGGATTGAACGGAAATTGGATTTATGACTTTGGTCGTTGGTATAGTTAATATATATATATAAACCAATACTGCGTGTTGGAGTTGTGTTCCCGTATGTAAATCTTCCACTCTTATAACCTGTTTAGTAATATAGATTTATCATGGGAAATATACACGTGTCACTATAAACCTTAATTCACTGATATTGCATCAATGGTTGATCAAATGCACAGTTTGCAAAAGGATAGTGGCTCAGAATATGTTTTTACGAGCCCCGGTCAGACCGTAAGGCGTCCCAGTTGTTAAAGGGAATTCATGAAGTGTTTTGCTTTGGACTCTGGTAATATATAAGACAGAATGAACCCTGGGAGGAACTGTGGGCTATAAAGGTTTACTTGTCATCTATGTTTGGTATTCCCCGTCCAGACTGAGTAAATGGGCATCTGTAACTATAGGAGAAGTGGTTAGTGTGGTGGACTTCACATTGGCAAAAATCTTCCGTCTGAGAAGATTTTAGATTTTAGGCGTGGCAAATCTGCAAAGTCGGACATTATAAGAGTCTGCTACAGGGCCACAATGGTGTGTGACGTGGTGTGTGTCGCGTGGTGTGTGTCGCGTGGTGGTGCGTGTCGCGTGGTGCGTGTCGCGTGGTGGAAGATGTGGGCCATCAGGAAAATGTGGGCCATTTACACGTTAACATTGTCTGATATCCACATTTGTACATAAGGCATATACACTGGTGAGTTAACAGATTAGGACATTATACATAGATTATGCCAAGCCTCCTAGGCATGGACTTTATACGTCCTCTGAAGGTGCCCTGTGGTATCTGGCACGAAGACATTAGCAACTCCTTTTTCAAGTCCAGCACGCCGCGAGGTAGAGCTGCTGTGGATCAGACTTGTTGGTCCAGAACATCTTACAAGTGTTCAATCGGATTGAGATCTTGGGAAATGGAGGCCAGGCCAACACCTTGAACTTTTGATTATTTTCTCAAAACCACACCTAAACGGTGTGAGCAGTGTGACTGGGCAGATTGTCTGGCTGAAAGGCCCCTGGCATCATGGAAATACCATCAAGGGATGTACCTGGTATGCAACCATGTTCAACTAGGTGGCACGTGTCAAATAGACAAACACATGAATTTCCAGATCCAGGGTTTCCCAGCAGAACATTTCCCAGAACATCACACTCCCTCCACCACCTTGTCATCTACCCACAGTGCATCCTGGTGCCATCACTTCCCACAATGCATCCTGGTGCCATCACTTCCCACAGTGCATCCTGGTTCCATCACTTCCCACAGTGCATCCTGGTGCCATCACTTCCCGGCCATCACACGGCCATTCATGTGATGCAAAATAAAAAGTGACTCACCGGACCAGACGTGGTGCCACTACTTGGCCACACTGAACCACGCCTTTTGGTTTAAACTAGACAAATATCCCTGACCGCACATGCCAAGTTTTTCCACAGTTGGTGAAACAGTAGGAGAAAAACATGGTCTATATAGCGCCACCGTGTGGTTGAGGTGAACGTGATTGTACACATTGTGACTTGCTATTACTGTGATCTTTACAGCCAAACAGGGCAGAAACCCTCATAATAACCAGAAGAAATAGGTCAGAGTGAACTTGGCTAATAATAAACCAGAGCAAACACAGTCCGTGAACTGATGAATCCGTAATAATGATTGGGTTTCACCCATTTCACAGCTGAACCTCTAATTAAATCAACCGCACTGTGTCACAGAAGAGAGTGAATCCTCGGAAGAGAGTGAATCCACTTTGTGGTCACAATGAATATCACTGGGTCTTGATGCAAAAAAATGTATACCATATCCTGTTACAATTCAAATGTATACCATATCCTGTTACAATTCAAATGTATACCATATCCTGTTACAATTCAAATGTATACCATATCCTGTTACAATTCAAATGTATACCATATCCTGTTACAATTCAAATGTATACCATATCCTGTTACAATTCAAATGTATACCATATCCTGTTACAATTCAAATGTATACCATATCCTGTTACAATTCAAATGTATACCATATCCTGTTACAATTCAAATGTATACCATATCCTGTTACAATTCAAATGTATACCATATGCTGTTACAATGCAAATTGAGTAAAACAGGTTTGGTTATTGAGGACCAGGTTAGGTTGGGGTAAACATTTATGTTAGAACTTTGTTAATAAACTAGCGTGTGAGGGAGTTGGGATGGACTCACTATCTGACAGCTCTTTCTCACTAATGGTATTCCTACTGGTATCCTACTGGTATTCCTACTGGTATTGCTAATGGTACTCCTACCGGTATTCCTACCGGTATTCCTACCTACCGGTATCCTACTGGTATTCCTACTGGTATTCCTACTGGTATTCCTACTGGTATTCCTACTGGAATTATCTACTGGTATTCCTACTGGTATCCCTACTGGTATTCCTACTGGTATCCCTACTGGTGCCCCTACTGGTATTCCTACTGGTATTCCTACTGGTATTCCTACTGGTATTCCTACTGGAATTATCTACTGGTATTCCTACTGGTATCCCTACTGGTATTCCTACTGGTATCCCTACTGGTACCCCTACTGGTATTCCTACTGGTATTCCTACTGGCCAGAGATCAAGTGACAATATTTCTCGTCTCCCCAACAAATAATACAGCACAGGGAAGGACCAACAAATACACACACCATCATCAACGTAAGTGATTATTGGTTTTGATCAAACTCTGTCAATATCATTGAATCAGCCAAAGCAGAATGGCAGGGTGTGTCCTTTCGGGGAAGATTTTTAGACAGCTGAGCTTGATCAGGACCAACATATACCTATTCTATATCTAACGCCATGTAGATCTGTATTGTACTACAGCTCAGATCTAATAGAGAGCTGCGGAGGCAGAACATAAAGACTTTCAAGTCTCACAGCATCTACCTCAATCTCCTCTCATCCTCACTTTTTTCTCTCTTTTCTCATCCGCTCGTCTCCATCTCATCTCTCTTTTTTTCTAGGCCTCAATTATCCTCACCATGTCCATCCTCCTCTACGACGTCCTAATGATCTTTTTTTCAATTCTGCAACACAATCACGGAGTCGTTCATTAGAACAGGAGACTGAATCAATATAGCCACTGCTGACTGTGACCAAAAGTAAAACATAATCACAGAACAGCATTGGGCCACCCAATTACACGCCCAGGCAGATTGGGCAGGGTGGAGTGTGACGTGTGGACGTCTTCCCTGAGCTAAAATAACCTCCACTTAAACCTCCGATCTGAAACAGATGCGTCTGCCAAAGCTGGCCAGCGCACGTCTGTTCTAAGAGGATGCAAGCGTTAGAGGTCATAGAGGAAAATACCGAAGAAAGAGACGTATGTATGTATGAACCCTGGCTGCCTCGTTGCATTCTGGGAAGGGAGACACCTCACTGGGTCATTCGTTTATAGTTTGGCCGTTTGGCAGAGCCGGGAGAATAAACATGGTAGAGTAATTCTAGGCACGTCACCTGTGATGTCAGGCTGTTTGTCTGAGGGGTCGGGGATGGGATCAGAGGTCAGAGGTCAGAGTGTACCTGGCTATAGCCCGGGTGCAGCACCGGGTCATGATGATGAAGGACGAGGACGAAGCCCTGGTCTGCAGGGTGGTCTCGATCCCTCTGAGCAGGTCGTTGCTCTTCAGGAGAAGCAGCATCTGACGGGGAACGCGGTTCAGCAGGTCACTGATCTGCGGGAGGTAGCGCGCGGCGTTCGTCCTGATCTCCACATCCTGGAAGAGAGATTCGCAAACGCAAGCACGTTGACACGCACGTTGTGACGACACGCTACGGCACAGCGGGGATTGTGCGGCTTTCTGTGTCCCTGGGATTCTCTAGAGATTTGGCAAAAATAAATCAGGCCAGAAGGATCGAGGGTTTATGCGTATAAACATATAAACGTATAAGTCTCCTTCCAATACTCTAAGTGCTTATATCTTATAAATCAAGACCGCAGATTTAAGGAGTACTTGATAGCACTTTATAACAACTACACATCATTAACAAGGCATCAATATATAGTTTATTCATCATGTATTAAGTATTTTTACTTCAATTATAAATGTTATTAAGCTTTTAATAGACAATGTATAAATACCGTTGACTGTGATTGATAATATATATGATAATGTTGTTGGTTATAGTTTTATTTATACGTATATTGAGTAGTTATTATAGTGTGCTATCAAGTTTTTTTTGTCTCTTGACTTTTTAATATATATTATCCTCTGCAATTTTCAAGAGTTCCTTTATCGTGTGTGTGTGTGTGTGTGTGTGTGTGTGTGTGTGTGTTGTGTGTGTGTGTGTGTGTGTGGATATAATCCTGTCCAAAGTTTTACAGAGTCAAGTAACAGGGTAAAGCAAAAGCTTTAGGAGATGAAAATAAACACAGTCAAATGTGCTTTACCACCATGGGACTAAACACTTCCTGACTCACGAATCCCACCTCATCATTGGTCTATTTATACGTGTACCGTGTCCTTACTGGTTGATAAATGTGCACGGCGTCCGCTCATTGGTAGATTTACACCGTGCATTACGACCTCAGTAAACACTGAATTCTCCGCTTGTGTGTTGTGCATAGATCTGTCTACCACAGTGAATTACAGACCACACTCAGTCCATCACTGCTCCCAAGTGTGAGCTTGAGTGTTTGTGTGTGTGTGAGAGTGTTTGTGTGTGTGTCTATATGTGTGTGTGTGTGTGTGTGTGAGAGTGTGTGTGTATGTGTGTCTGTGTGTGTGTGTGTGTGTGTGTGAGTGTTTGTGTGTGTGTGTCTCTGTGTGTGTCTATGTGTGTGTGTGTGTGTGTGTATGTGTGTGTGTCTGTGTGTCTGTATGTGTGTGTGTGTGTGTGTGTGTGTGTGTTTGTATGTGTGTGTGTGTCTGTATGTGTGTGTCTGTATGTGTGTGTGTGTGTGTTTGTGTGTGTGTGTGTGTCTGTATGTGTGTGTATGTGTGTGTGTGTGTGTCTGTATGTGTGTGTGTGTGTGTGTCTGTGTGTGTGTGTGTTTGTCTGTGTGTGTGTGTGTATGTGTGTGTGTGTGTGTGTGTGTGTGTGTGTCGATGACGATCAAGGGGTTATTGTACCTTGTACGCCCCCAACACGCCAGACCTGCCCCCAACTATGACGAGATGCCGACTGCATGTATAGCTCTCCAGCGGGGCTTTTTTCCGGTCGAATACAAGGGTTTTTATTGGCCGATCATTTATTTCTATTGGATACCCAATTGCTGGTCAAAGATTTGAATATTAATTTAATTCAAATTGTACAAGTACTTGGTTAATGTGATTATTAAACTAGCGAAAGTATAATACTTAACTCATTTGTACTTAAGTACAAGGAAAATCACAGACTTAAAAATGTACTCATAAAAGTACAAGTACACGAAAAAACGACTTAATTACAATAACGTGAGTAGTTGTAATTCATTACTTCCACCTCTGCATTTGTCACAGTTACAAGTTCCGAGTCCAAAACTGTTAGCATGAAAATATCACTTGGATCACCCAAGTTTCTCCCAGAGCGCAGACTTCTTTGGGGTTAGCAGAAATTACAAGGTGAAAAGAGTTACACTAAGGGTTTGCCTATAAGGGAAGTAGATAAGTTGGTACAAGTCTGTCATCATGTACGCAGTTTATAGTTGTTGAGGTTAAGGGTTAAGGTTAGAGATTTCTTTAATGTTAATACATTGACAGTCCAAGTGATTGTAAAACCAATGTCTTTTTGTGTGTGTGTGTGTGTGTTTGTGTGTGTGTGTGTGTGAGAGAGAACGTGTGAGAGAGACCGTGTGTGGGTTAGTAGTGTGTGCGTGTGTGTGTGTCTTGTATGCCCTCAGACCTGACCTTTGTTCTCTATTGAGCAGCGCCATCACTTAAAAAGCAGCTGAACATAAAACACGTCTACCACTTAAAACCAAACAGCCAATAAGCCAGGGGCCGATCAGCCCTGTATGTAACAGATTAATAGAATCCTATTGGTTTCTGACCCTGTATGTAACAGATTAATAGAATCCTATTGGTTTCTGACCCTGTATGTAACAGATTAATAGAATCCTATTGGTTTCTGACCCTGTATGTAACAGATTAATAGAATCCTATTGGTTTCTGACCCTGTATGTAACAGATTAATAGAATCCTATTGGTTTCTGACCCTGTATGCAACAGATTAATAGAATCCTATTGGTTTCTGACCCTGTATGTAAAAGATTAATAGAATCCTATTGGTTTCTGACCCTGTATGTAACAGATTAATAGAATCCTATTGGTTTCTGACCCTGTATGTAAAAGATTAATAGAATCCTATTGGTTTCTGACCCTGTATGTAACAGATTAATAGAATCCTATTGGTTTCTGACCCTGTATGTAACAGATTAATAGAATCCTATTGGTTTCTGACCCTGTATGCAACAGATTAATAGAATCCTATTGGTTTCTGACCCTGTATGTAAAAGATTAATAGAATCCTAATGGTTTCTGACCCTGTATGTAACAGATTAATAGAATCCTATTGGTTTCTGACCCTGTATGTAACAGATTAATAGAATCCTATTGGTTTCTGACCCTGTATGTAACAGATTAATAGAATCCTATTGGTTTCTGACCCTGTATGTAACAGATTAATAGAATCCTATTGGTTTCTGACCCTGTATGTAACAGATTAATAGAATCCTATTGGTTTCTGACCCTGTATGTAACAGATTAATAGAATCCTATTGGTTTCTGACCCTGTATGTAACAGATTAATAGAATCCTATTGGTTTCTGACCCTGTATGTAACAGATTAATAGAATCCTATTGGTTTCTGACCCTGTATGGAACAGATTAATAGAATCCTATTGGTTTCTGACCCTGTATGTAACAGATTAATAGAATCCTATTGGTTTCTGACCCTGTATGCAACAGATTAATAGAATCCTATTGGTTTCTGACCCTGTATGTAACAGATTAATAGAATCCTATTGGTTTCTGACCCTGTATGCAACAGATTAATAGAATCCTATTGGTTTCTGACCCTGTATGTAACAGATTAATAGAATCCTATTGGTTTCTGACCCTGTATGCAACAGATTAATAGAATCCTATTGGTTTCTGACCCTGTATGTAAAAGATTAATAGAATCCTATTGGTTTCTGACCCTGTATGTAACAGATTAATAGAATCCTATTGGTTTCTGACCCTGTATGTAAAAGATTAATAGAATCCTATTGGTTTCTGACCCTGTATGTAACAGATTAATAGAATCCTATTGGTTTCTGACCCTGTATGTAACAGATTAATAGAATCCTATTGGTTTCTGAACCTGTATGTAACAGATTAATAGAATCCTATTGGTTTCTGACCCTGTATGTAACAGATTAATAGAATCCTATTGGTTTCTGACCCTGTATGTAACAGATGAATAACTAGAATGTTAAAATTCCTTCTCCAATTCCTGACATTCCCCTGTGCATTTGAGGGTACATGTTTTTATGTCTGAGGGCACGTGTCTGCGTATAGCATATTGGCATTCTCTACATGCGTGAAGCCGCAGGGTCCTCCCTTTCATTTAGCTTTGCTGGGACTAGAATAAAAGCTTCTTCTATATTTCACACTAAACTCAATTTCAGATCAGAGACCCTGAGAAAACACACACTGCTCACGCCCTCAGGGCGTCTAATGTTGCCTGTCTGTCGGACGGACCTGACAGGTACACGCCGGGATGTGCAAGTCGGGCGCGGTGATGAGAACATTTTAAATCCGGATGAATTGGAAATGCAATCAAGTCAAGTCAGGTTGATTCTATATCATTATGGGATATTCGGAATCAGCACGCCATTGTCATGGGAACCTAAGTGGCACTCGGAGCCGAACGCAATCATCTCAGAACATTTGGTTGGCTACGAGGATGATAGTTATCACGGCCACCGTAAACCTCTCCAGCTGGAACACATACGCTCGCACGGACACACACGCACGCATACTCACGCACACACACACACGCACACGCACACTTACACGCTCACACACACACACACACGTGCGTGTCGATTGCAAGTGCACGCACCCCTCCCACATGCACACAATTTGTGTTCCATGGATAACATGGGAGGAGATGGAAGGCGACATGCTTTGTGGAATTGACAAGACACAAAGTGACATTTGAAAGGCACTGACTGACAGGCTGATTTCATGTGTTTGCAACAATTACCTGACAAAAGACTGTATCCGCTCTCTCTCGTCTTTCTCTGTTACTCGGTCACTCGCTCTCTTTTATTTTTCTCTCTTTCTTTCTCTCTCTCCTTTATTCTACTCCGTTTCACACTCTCCTTTATCTGTCCTCTACTTTCTCTCCTCCACTCTTTCTCACCTTTCTTCACCGTCATGGTTGAGGTTCTCTTTTTGTGGAATTACTCCCTTCTTCCATCCGTTGTTTCACTCATCTCTCCCTCTCTCCCCCCTCCCCCCCTCTCCCCTCTCTCCCCCCTCCCTGCCCCCCCTCCCTCCCCTCCCCCTCTCTCCCCCTGCCTCCCTCCCCCTCCCTCTCTCCCTCTCTCTCTCTACCTCCCTCTCCCCCTCCCTCTCTCCCCCTCTACCTCTCTCTCCCTCTCTCCCCCTCTCTCTCTCTCTCTCTCACACCACCCTCCCTCGCTTGCTTGCTTTTCTCTCTTCATCATCTCCTTTCTTACTGTAGCTTTTTTTCTCCCATCTCTTCTCTTCCTCAGCCTCTCTCCCCTTTTCTTTCAAACTCTCTTTACTCCTCCCACTCTTGTCTCGCAATTTGTGAAAAACATTTGTTGACATTGCCAAAGCAAGTAAAAAAAAAAAGAAAAAAAAAAGAAACTAAAAATGCACATTAAAAGTTCCAATAGGTTACATTTCACCTGCTATAGTAATACAATGTCTTCTGTGTTTCACCTGAGAGGGTTGGGTAGTGTGCACGTAATCTGTGTGCACGTAATCTGTGTTAGAGAGGGCCGGGTAGTGTGCACGTAATCTGTGTTAGAGAGGGCCGGGTAGTGTGCACGTAATCTGTGTGCACGTAATCTGTGTTAGAGAGGGCTGGGTAGCGTAGGCGGCATATCATTATAGAAAGGTCACACTCACAAAGTCTGTACCTCTCTCTCTCTCTCTCTCTCTCTCTCTCTCTCTCTCTCTCTCTCTCTCTCTCTCTCTCTCTCTCTCTCTCTCTCTCTCTCTCTCTCTCTCTCTCTCTCTCTCTCTCTCTCTCTCACTCTCTCTCTCTCTCTCTCTCTCTCTCTCTCTCTCTCTCTCTCTCTCTCACTCTCTCTCTCTCTCTCTCTCTCTCTCTCTCTCTCTCTCTCTCTCTCTCTCTCTCTCTCTCTCTCTCTCTCTCTCTCTCTCTCTCTCTCTCTCTCTCCTCTCTCTCTCTCTCTCTCTCTCTCTCTCTCTCTCTCTCTCTCTCTCTCTCTCTCTCTCTCTCTCTCTCTCTCTCTCTCTCTCTCTCTCTCTCTCTCTCTCTCTCTCTCTCTCTCTCTCTCTCTCTCTCTCTCTCTCTCTCTCTCTCTCTCTCTCTCTCTCTCTCTCTCTCTCTCTCTCTCTCTCTCTCTCTCTCTCCTCTCTCTCTCTCTCTCTCTCTCTCTCTCTCTCTCTCTCTCTCTCTCTCTCTCTCTCTCTCTCTCTCTCTCTCTCTCTCTCTCTCTCTCTCTCTCTCTCTCTCTCTCTCTCTCTCTCTCTCTCTCTCTCTCTCTCTCTCTCTCTCTCTCTCTCTCTCCTACACTCTCTCTCTCTCTCCTACACTCTCTCTCTCTCTCTCTCTCTCTCTCTCTCCTACACTCACTCTCTCTCTCTCTCTCTCTCTCCCTACACTCTCTCTCTCTCTCTCTCTCTCTTACACTCTCTCTCTCTCTCTCTCTCCCTACACTCTCTCTCTCTCTCTCTCTCTCTCTCTCTCTCTCCTCCTACATCCTCCCTCTCTGGGCAGAGGTGTTTGGTCGAGGCTCTTCCCCTATAGGTTGTTGGCGGACTATATATAAAATGCCTATTGATAAGAGGACAGCTGACCTCCAATGGAGGACTATTCATGGGGCTATTGCCACCAACAGACATGTCGTACATCTTGACCCAAATGTTGAGGAAAACTGCCCGTTTTGTATGGAGCCAGAAACCCTGGCACATCTGTTTTTACAGTGTCCCAGGTTAGTAGGGCTGTTGGACCAGCTTGCTCAGTGGTTCTTTGCTTTGGGTGAGTTTTAAACTGTTTATATTTGGCCCCAAGTATTGTTTTAATAGACAAACACCATTGTTTTACTAAATTTTATGTCAGGGACAGCTAAGTTGGCTATTTGGATGACCCGGAAGAATCAAATTCGGGGCCAGGGGTCTGTGGATGTTGCGGGCATGCTTCAGGGCTTGCTAGCTGCAAGACTGAGGGTGGAGTATGCATACTATAAACTGGTTGGGGACACTGAGCGGTTCATGTCTATCTGGGGCATCCAGGGAGTGTTATGTTCTGTTGTTGGGGAGGATTTGGTGTTGTGTTGTTAATTTGTCCATTTAAAGTGTATTGTGTTATTCTTTTTGTGGGTTTGTTTTTCTTTTTTTTTTTCTTTGTCTGTGTGGTTTCTTGTACTTGTAGTTGTGGTGTTGTGAGTCCATAGGACTCAATAAAGTGTTTTTTAAAACTCAAAAAAACTCTCACTCACTCACTCACTCACTCACTCACTCACTCACTCACTCACTCACTCACTCACTCACTCACTCACTCACTCACTCACTCACTCACTCACTCACTCACTCACTCACTCACTCACTCACTCACTCACTCACTCACTCACTCACTCACTCACTCACTCACTCACTCACTCACTCACTCACTCACTCACTCACTCACTCACTCAGTGGCAGTGGTGATTGGTGAATCCCATTCAGCATCAAAACAAGAGCTTTTCCGTGCCACAATAAATGTAAATTGCGTTCGTACCAATTCACTGCTAATGCTCCCACTTTCCTTGTGTTTGGGAGTCTAACAAACAGAGTGGAAGGCAAGCTGTGTGTGTGTGTGTGTGTGTGTGTGTGCGTGCGCGTGCGTGCGTGAATGTGCGTCATCAGCTTTCACCATGTCTTTCTGTCACGTCACACCCAAGGATTTGTATAAACTACTTGGTGATTGGACAATATCACTTCGCACACGGTAGGATGATACACGTGTAAAAGAAAGCAGACGGCATCGAGACGTAACCAGGGTCATTTGCCTTGCCATTGAAGACAGGCTGAGATCATCAGTCAAATGTGGCTGACCTTATACCTGCTGATCTGACTTCCCACCTGGGACTGTCATTGAAGAAATCGAAGAAACTGTAACGCCAGATTGTCTAGCAGGAATACAGTTCATGACCTTCAACTCTCCAGATCTTTTAACGACCATTTCTGTTCTGAATACGCCCGCCGTGAGACCATATTCTTTTTGATACCTTGAATGTTTGTTGCCTCCACTCTGTTAAGTGTCATTGATGACCCCATTGATGACCCCATTGATGACCCCATTGATGACCCCAGCCCGGATTGGTTCTCTCTTTCTCCTCATTTATTTAAGCTTCCCTTTTATCTGTCCAGTCTCGTCGTCCGTCACAACTCCGCTACCTCATATTATTTCCCCCTGTCTCCGTCCAGCTCTTTTCTCAGATGAAAGCTCGCTCTTGATCAATCTATCCCTGCCTGTGTAATTGCCCCTCCGCCCTGGTACGCAAACTACAGGACGGTACACTGAAGCCATGCTTATTACACACACACACAAACACACAAACACACACACAATCAGACGGTTGCTTTTCGAAAGCCCTTTTGTGCTCTCTGAGATATAAAGGCTCAATTGACTGAATAACTACTGGGTTCTGAAGAACAGCAGCGAGTTGCTCTGTTCATACAGCATCTACTGTTTAACTCACCTCCAGTACACTCCAGCTAAGAACACGGTTGTCGTCCCCCCAACAGAGAGAGAGAGGGATCAGGGAGCGAGACAAGGTGAGAGATCCTTGTCTTCTGATCGTACTAGATCCTGGTCTAATGCTGTGGTCTTCTGATCATACTAGATCCTGGTCTAATGCTGTGGTCTTCTGATCGTACTAGATCCTGGTCTAATGCTGTGGTCTTCTGATCGTACTAGATCCTGGTCTAATGCTGTGGTCTTCTGATCGTACTAGATCCTGGTCTAATGCTGTGGTCTTCTGATCGTACTAGATCCTGGTCTAATGCTGTGGTCTTCTGATCGTACTAGATCCTGGTCTAATGCTGTGGTCTTCTGATCGTACTAGATCCTGGTCTAATGCTCGTTCTGGCATATTCCATCTCCCTTTTTCTCTCCCCCCTATCTGTCTCTGGCATATTCCACCTCTCTTTTCTCCCCCTCTATCTGTCTCTCGTTCTCGCTTCTTCCATCTCTCTGTTTTTCTGGGCCTATTACTGCAAGTCTCCAATACAATATGTTCTTATCGGCCCTTTCTTATGCTAATGAGCGTGCGGCTCCTTTTCTGCCTGTGTCACAGATGCATGTTGCCAACCTGACTTGATAATTACACCTAATTACATGGCAACACACCATTGACAAACAGCCCTGTGTACGCGAGAAAAGTAGAGAAGGATGAGAGAAAAGATACACGGAGGGAGAGAGAAAGAGAAGAGGGTAGAGGTAAAAGAGAGGGACAAGAGACGAAGACGGTCAAAACAGAACAAAATATTGTCATGACAGCGCTCTCTGTCGTTCGTTCGCGTAATCGTGGCAGAAGCTCAGGTGCCGAGTGCTCTAAGAGTTTTGTTGTGTTCTGATAAACGGCGTCATTATGCCACTAAGCGTGGGACATCTCTGCCGGTACACACTAGCTTGTTTCCCGTGTCTGTGTTGAAGAACAAGGGTATAAATACATCACTCTACAGAGAAAATACCCATAAAGACGTGGTGTGGCCCGGTCCTCGTCCCACGCAGAGAAAGTCGAACGCGTTGACACGGCAGTGTGTTAGCACGACGCTGTTTTAGCACGACGGTGGGTTGACTCGACGGCGTGTTGGCGTGACGGCGTGTTGGCGTGACGGCGTGTTGGCGTGACGGCGTGTTGGCGTGACGGCGTGTTGGCGCGATGGCGTGTTGGTGCGACGCGACGGTGTGTTAGCACGACGGTGTGTCAGCACGACGGTGTGTCAGCACGACGGTGTGTCAGCACGACGGTGTGTCAGCACGACGGTTTGTCAGCACGACGGTGTGTCAGCACGACGGTGTGTCAGCACGACGGTGTGTCAGCACGACGGTGTGTCAGCACGACGGTGTGTCAGCACGACGGTTTGTCAGCACGACGGTTTGTCAGCACGACGGTGTGTCAGCACGACGGTGTGTTAGCGTGACGGTGTGTTAGCACGACGGTGTGTTAGCACGACGGTGTGTTAGCACGACGGTGTGTTAGCACGACGGTGTGTTAGCGTGACGGTGTGTTAGCACGACGGTGTGTTAGCACGACGGTGTGTTAGCACGACGGTGTGTTAGCAGGCACGGGGCACCAGTGGCTGGGAGTTTGCGAGTGTGTACACATACGTACCTCAGAGCATGATACAGGTGTCTTGCCGATGCCTGCGTTGATAGAGGTCCAGGATCTGGCGGTGAGAACACAGGCAAAAAGGGGGTACAGGTCTCCGGCCCCAAGGCGACGGCTGTACCTCTCGATCCTTTTGAGGTCCCCCTTAATCAGGGACAGCCACAGGTGGCAGTAGGCCAGACGAAAGTCGGGGTGCAGGATCTGAAAAATACATACAAATACTGAACCCATGTAATCACCTAGAACGCCTAAATTGTGAGACTTAAAAACAGACCGTTATAAAACACCAAATACGTGTGTAAGTGGTTAGTGTGCGTGTACCTGTGTGTGTATTTGTGTCTGTACGGGCGCTCCAACAGCAAAAGCAGGATGTATTAACTGTGCTCTCCCTGTCTGCTACTCCGTAACTACAAAGTGAAACGCTCAGCCAGTTCCCCGGCAGAAGAGTGCTCGCTCATTAGCATACCAATTAAGCACTGCTGCACTTTACGAGGATGCCACTTGATTAAAACACACCCGCGGAAAAACACACACAAAAGACAGACCCCAAAATAAATAATACGCAAACGGTTAATTAACATTTTATCCAAAGCCAGGCTCAGATCTCAGCTCATTGCTGTTAAATTGGTTCCATTATGGTCGGAACGGGAGGAAACGGCGAGGGAGAGATGGTTCTCCCACTCTTTATATTTCTCTCTCCCACACCGGCTCTTTTCAACGCGCGTTCTCCCAGAAATCCCTTCACCAGAGGTGCATATTTAGCACCAACAAATCTTCATGATTTGCACTTACAATCGCTACATCTACAGTCAACGGTTCAGTGCGATATAGGGATTAGTATTCGCGGCGTGCCTGTGTGTGTGGTGCGTGTGTGTGTGTGTGTGTGTGTGGTGTGTGTGTGTGTGTGTGTGTGTGTGTGTGTGTGTGTGGTGTGTGTGTGTGTGTGTGTGTGTGTGTGTGTGTGTGTGTGTGTGTGGTGTGTGTGGTGTGTGTGTGTGTGTGTGTGTGTGTGTGTGTGTGTGTGTGTGTGTGTGTGTGTGTGTGTGTGTGTGTGTGTGTGTGTGTGTGTGTGTGTGTGAGTGTGTGAGTGAGTGAGTGAGTGAGTGAGTGAGTGAGAGTGAGTGAGTGAGAGAGAGAGAGAGAGAGAGAGAGAGTGTGAGTGAGTGAGTGAGACAGAAAGACTGTAGGACACGCTGCTGGATTTGTCTGATGGTGGAGAACATCTTTGCAGTTTATTGAAAAGCTTTTAGTCTGCTCTTGCGTGAGTGTGTGTGTGTGTGTGTTTGAGACAGTAGCTGCATGCTCATTAGTTTGTCTCAGTTTTTAAAAAAGGGGTGTAATAAGTGATGAACTGTGTTTAGTCCAGGTCCTTCTGTTGGCCTGGTATGAACTTGAGACGCCTCGTACCTGATAAAGGCCATGGTCTATAAGGACAACCTCGTACCTGATAAAGGCCATGGTCTAGAAGGACAACCTCGTACCTGATAAAGGCCATGGTCTAGAAGGAAAACCTCGTACCTGATAAAGGCCATGGTCTAGAAGGACAACCTCGTACCTGATAAAGGCCATGGTCTAGAAGGACAACCTCGTACCTGATAAAGGCCATGGTCTAGAAGGACAACCTCGTACCTGATAAAGGCCATGGTCTATAAGGACAACCTCGTACCTGATAAAGGCCATGGTCTAGAAGGACAACCTCGTACCTGATAAAGGCCATGGTCTATAAAGGACAACCTCGTACCTGATAAAGGTCATGGTCTAGAAGGACAACCTCATACCTGATAAAGGTCATGGTCTAGAAGGACAACCTGATAAAGGCCATGGTCTACCTGATAAAGGCCATGGTCTATAAGGACAACCTCGTACCTGATAAAGGCCATGGTCTAGAAGGACAACCTCGTACCTGATAAAGGCCATGGTCTAGAAGGACAACCTCGTACCTGATAAAGGCCATGGTCTAGAAGGACAACCTCGTACCTGATAAAGGCCATGGTCTAGAAGGACAACCTCGTACCTGATAAAGGCCATGGTCTAGAAGGAAAACCTCGTACCTGATAAAGGTCATGGTCTAGAAGGACAATCTCGTACCTGATAAAGGTCATGGTCTAGAAGGACAACCTCGTACCTGATAAAGGCCATGGTCTAGAAGGACAACCTCGTACCTGATAAAGGTCATGGTCTAGAAGGACAACCTCGTACCTGATAAAGGCCATGGTCTAGAAGGACAACCTCGTACCTGATAAAGGCCATGGTCTAGAAGGAAAACCTCGTACCTGATAAAGGCCATGGTCTAGAAGGAAAACCTCGTACCTGATAAAGGCCATGGTCTAGAAGGACAACCTCGTACCTGATAAAGGCCATGGTCTATAAGGACAACCTCGTACCTGATAAAGGCCATGGTCTAGAAGGACAACCTCGTACCTGATAAAGGCCATGGTCTAGAAGGACCTGATAAAGGCCATGGTCTAGAAGGACAACCTCGAAGGACAACCTACCTGATAAAGGCCATGGTCTAGAAGGAAAACCTCGTACCTGATAAAGGCCATGGTCTAGAAGGACAACCTCGTACCTGATAAAGGCCATGGTCTAGAAGGAAAACCTTGTACCTGATAAAGGCCATGGTCTATAAGGACAACCTCGTACCTGATAAAGGCCATGGTCTATAAGGACAACCTCGTACCTGATAAAGGCCATGGTCTATAAGGAAAACCTCGTACCTGATAAAGGCCATGGTCTAGAAGGAAAACCTGGTACCTGATAAAGGCCATGGTCTAGAAGGACAACCTCGTACCTGATAAAGGCCATGGTCTAGAAGGACAACCTCGTACCTGATAAAGGCCATGGTCTATAAGGACAACCTCGTACCTGATAAAGGCCATGGTCTAGAAGGAAAACCTCGTACCTGATAAAGGCCATGGTCTAGAAGGACAATCTCCGTCTTGTTGGTGTTGGGACACTTCCATACCAACACGTTGCCGGGGTGAGGGTCACAGTGGACGAAGCCCTGCACAAAGATCATCTCGCTGTACATTTTCCCAAGGTTCTGAGAGATCTGGAGCGAGAGAAGGTAAGGTTCAGAATTATCAACAGTGACAAATGGTGTCCAATAAAGAACTCTAACACCTACAAAACAGTTTGAGAAACGTATCCAACTGAAAACCCAGAATGCACACTGTAACAATGACGAAACACTGGCAAGGATTATTTTTTTAAATAGAACAAAAACGCATGTCAGAAAACAGCTCAATGTGACCGAAAAATCGATAGCTTAAATCAATTCTGGGAAATTGGAAAACACTTTAACAACTCAACGGTCTAGCTATCCAGATGTATAGAGAAGTATGGACAAAACCACATCTTTTATCCATCCTTGGGTCATTACATTATATCAAGAGCAAAAAAACAAACACATCGTAATTAAAGATGACCAGAACTCACCGGACACTAAACCGCATTGAATGGGAATCAGGATGAAATGCAAACCCACCAAAGTCCAAAAGAAGTCCAAATGCGTGCCGCATCAGCACTGGCATCTTCCATAATTGTTGTAACCAGTGTCTGATCACCCAAGTCCACAAAAGCCCGGGAATGAACTTTTGAACTGTTCCAGAACCAGCCTGCCATTACTTATATTAAATGTATAGAGCCAGCAGCCATAAAAACTGTCAACGCATTTTTTAGAACCGTGCCCATTTCATTCATGAGAGCTAGTTCAGAGCTACAACTAAAGTGTGAGGTAACTTGGGTTGGGCATATGGCATTAAGTGGTATTTTCTTAACCCGACAGAGGCGAACAGGCATATAAACAATCCAAAATCCATCTGTTTGGTCAGGTCTTCATTTGGGATGGTGCTCGACACAAACAAAATGTAATGTTTGTGTCCTCTGATTACCTGTACATTTATATGATATACCTTATTATTCATATCCCAGTCCACCTATCCACTTAATTACAGTACTTTTGTTTTCCCCTCCAGTAATAGACATTTAAATTTTAATTTAACTAATCACATGTTGTGCAACCCAATTTTAATTGCTATCTGTGTACTCTGCATACTTTCTTTTTTTCCAGGTAGCTAGACGGAGATACGCTAGTCATTATTAATTTACTCAGATGTTTCTTCTGGATCCATTCAGTACACATCCTGTGGGTGTGTGTGTGTGTGTGTGTGTGTGTGGCGCTGACTCATAGTACGCTGACTCACGGCGCGGTGATGACTGTGACGAGTGTGTGACAGTCTGACAGAGGAGTAGGAGCGGGTGCTGGCCTGTCACTCAAACGCTGGCACACAAAACATTTAGCGGAGAAAGAAAAAATGACTTACATCTCTGACTCGCCGTGCAAACACACTGTCAAGTGCTTCATTGGTGGTTAGGAGAAAGATAGGAGAGGTGTTTTAAAACCCATCACTCACCCGGGTCCAGGGAACCCCATCGAGACACTAACGTCAGAAACCCCCAGTAAGGCTCACTGGGCCCTAATCTGACACCTTCATCCCAATCCTGGTGCTTTGAATGCGTTTATATATAATATATATATAGTGTCTGAGGCCTATGTGCTTCAGATGTGTGGACATATGAAGATGAGGCATATATGGTTGTTGCTAACAGTAATGTGTAGGATTCATTTGGTAAATACGCATCTGCAGCTAGGTTGGCCACAAGACCAAAGGAACGGCCCGATTCTCGATATGCATTTCGACACCGCAGCAAAAATGTCTAATATATCGATGCTGTTGTTTTTTAACTGACAATCCGCGTTCTAAGAAACATATACGAATTCAATGGATGAAACTTTGGCTTTCGATGGGCCCGTCAATCTGCTTAATGTGAGCATGTGTAATTGTGTTTTTCTCCGTGCTTGTGTGAGACAGCAGACATGCGAAAAGAAGAGACAGAGAGGGATAATGGAGAACCTCAGGTAGAGATAGAGAAGGGGGACAGAAATAAAGAGAGAAATGTACATCTGGGCAGAGGAAGAGGCTGTAAGATAAATATTAGTATCAATCATCAGAATTTTTCATATATTTAACAAAAAAAAACACGAAAGATTCCAAAGTTCATTTAGCAAATGTTGGCCTGGCGTCGTCGAAGCAACCGTTTAAGACACGTGTCGTCCAATCACACGGCTTGTTAAGCTATCCTGCGTCCAATCACACTGCTTGTTAAGCCATCTTGCGTCCAATCACACTGCTTGTTAAGCCTTCCAGCGTCCAATCACACTGCTTGTTAAGCCATCTTGCGTCCAATCACACTGCTTGTTAAGCCTTTCGGCGTCCAATCACGCAGCTTGTTAAGCCTTCCAGCGTCCAATCACACTGCTTGTTAAGCCATCTTGCGTCCAATCACACTGCTTGTTAAGCCTTTCGGCGTCCAATCACGCAGCTTGTTAAGCTATCCTGCGTCCAATCACACTGCTTGTTAAGCCTTCCAGCGTCCAATCACACTGCTTGTAAAGCCTTTCGGCGTCCAATCACACTGCTTGTTAAGCTATCTTGCGTCCAATCACACTGCTTGTTAAGCCTTCCAGCGTCCAATCGCACTGCTTGTTAAGTCATTCTGCGTCCAATCACACAGCTTGTTAAGTCATTCTGCGTCCAATCACGCAGCTTGTTAAGTCATTCTGCGTCCAATCACGCAGCTTGTTAAGTCATTCTGCGTCCAATCACACTGCTTGTTAAGCCTTCCAGCGTCCAATCGCACTGCTTGTTAAGTCATTCTGCGTCCAATCACACAGCTTGTTAAGTCATTCTGCGTCCAATCACGCAGCTTGTTAAGTCATTCTGCGTCCAATCACACTGCTTGTTAAGTCATTCTGCGTCCAATCACACTGCTTGTTAAGCCTTCCTGCGTCCAATCACACTGCTTGTTAAGCCTTCCTGCGTCCAATCACACTGCTTGTATTTTGTGTTTGGTACACACGCATGCATGACAGAGGGGGAGAGGATTTGCCACAGCATCTCCAAATACCAAATGATTAAAGGCCCATGACAAATAAATAAAATGAGTTTCCAGAGCAGTGCCAACAGTGATCCCCTCAATCAAGTAAAAAAATAAAGCGGAGAGAGAGAAGGAGCAAGATCGTGATAGAGATGTGGGAAGGATAAATTGTGAGCTGAGAAATGTCCATATTACTCCAGGACAGGACTATCTGTGTGTGTGTGTGTGTGTGCGCGCATAGGCAACCGGAGATTTACCCATACCATAAGTGTCACTGGTTGATTCACACTAAACATAGTGTGTCCCCCCCCCCCGCTATCTTTATGGTATGATCGATAAAAGGCCTTGATGGCACGCCAGAGTGTGATTGGGGGCATAGATCAATTCACACGGCGACACATGCACAAACACATGGTGCCGTTGAGGAAATACCCTTGAGTAAAACCCAATGGGCGTAAGTAGCCACTATGTGTGTGTTTATGCATGGCCCAGGGGGAGAGCGTCAATGTGAGGGAGAACAATGATTCATGTCTGCCAGTCTCCCTCCTTCCCTCTCCTTCCACCTCCCCTTCTCCCTCTCCCCCCTCTCTCCCTCTCTCTCTCACTCACTCCCTCTCTCCCCAGGGTAGTGGGATGACAGTGAGTGATGTCCGTCAGGGGTAGAGTTTGTAAACCGGCTCTGGGCCCTGATGACTCTCATTACTCCAATGCCATAGACCCTATTGCAGCCAGCCACACTCACTCTCAGCTGGTGCGGAGGAGATTAGAAGGGTGTGGATGAGACAACATGACGGGTCAAATGCGGCTAGCGAGGATACGCTATGCTACGCTACGCTAGCACTTCCTAGAGAGTTTGGCTGACTGGTTCTCCGACAGGTTGGCAGGCTGAATGAGATGTAGAGGGAAAAGCCGAGCGCGGAAAAAAACGTTTCCCCTTAAGGACTGGGACTAAGACCTCACTAACCCCACCCCTAAATGGTTGTGCATTCCGGCATGACAAGGAGGTGTTTTCTGATTCAACATTGCTCCTGCTAGTGGCACCAGCACCGACCACTGTCCATAAATGAGAAGAAGCCCAGTTGAAAAGAACTTCAGGGAATTGTAAAGAATGCAGGAGCAAGCTCAGTCCTGGAGTCGCGCCAAGTGCCTTGGAACATCAGATCTCATTCTGGACTACCGGAACATTTTACATTTGAGAATCACTCGGCGTCCACAATATCTGAATGGCAATGGCTTGAGAAGGGAAGACTCGGTAGCTGGACCATCTCAGTTATTATGTTGGCCCTAGCTGGAGAAGAAGCCCACGGAGCAAGGCGATAATCCTGTCCGCTTCTGGTTTAATAGGTCGATCTCTACAGTTAAGGGCTTTGAGACAATGGTCAGCAGGTACCTCGGCCAGTGGCTGGGTTTAAGTCTTAGCGGGGTTGGACTGTTTGGTCAAAAAAACTAGCCCGGATGAAGAATTCCGGGTGACTCAAGAAGACGCAATACGTACAGAAGAAAGATACCCAGAAGAGAAGCCAGAAGTTTCCCCAAGCAGGTATCTAGGTAAACACAAAAAGAAAGTGGTGGGCTGAGTCACGGCTATGGCAAAATGTGCCAGTGGGCACAGAGACTCACAGACCAGGTGGCAGGTGGTACATCCATCGAAATACTGGACATTGTAGTCAAAGCTGCATTCTGCCCTCTGCTTCATTACAGTCAGTACACGTGGTACAAACCACTGAACCCGGATCTCTGTAGTTGTAAACGGGTCGGTACCAGTCTTGGATGAAACCACTAAACCCATGTCTCTGTAGTTGTAAATGGGTCGGTACCAGTCTTGGATGAAACCACTAAACCCATGTCTCTGTAGTTGTAAACGGGTCGGTACCAGTCTAAACCCCTAAACCCATGTTCCGTAAATCATCTTCGGCTGATGTGGAAATGAGCAGAGCAGCCTGTTCATCCATTCCACACACGTCGGGGTCGAGTCCGGAGAAAAGTGTATTTGAACCTTCATCAATCTTTTGATTACAAACACGACGATGGCGCACACACACTCGTACACACACCCACTCGCACACACTCACACACAAACTTGCGTACACACACTCTCGTACACACTCACGCACACTTGCACACACACACGCCAGAGCCAGTTAATAATTCCATCCATTCTCCCCTGGCTGGACAGACTCATTTATTTTGTCCTTTATCTCATCAGCTGTCTAATAACGCTCATCATCATTGGCTTATGGCCAGCGTGTTCTGGCCTGATACACACTGTGTGTGTGTGTGTGTGTACGAGAGTGTGTGTGTGTGTGTGTGTGTGTGTCTGTGTGTGTGCACGCGCGCGGAGACAAAGTAATACATGCTTTTATGCCCGTTGTATATTCCTCCATCTATTCATATTCAAAGCCGTGTGTTGAATGCGAGGCTGTAGAATCAACAGCAAAAAAAAAATAAAGATAGAAAACTCACTAACCACTATGGCTGTAGAAGTATACAAGACATTGTACAGTATATTCTGTTGAAATGTCATGCACACGTGGTGATAGTTGAAATGGGAAACTGGGGATTGGGCGTTATCAACTTGGATTCGGAGATAGAATATGACAATCCTTTGTGGTAATCCAATGAGTGGAGCTGGGATTATGGGAAACGGATTAGGATCTTCTGGAGGCACAACAACGTGCTGTCCACTATCATCTATTTCATCTAACATGGGGTTCATCACAGCACAGAGCATGCAGGCCTTTCTTAACGGTACGGCCACTCAATCTCTTCTGTGGCGTTTTCAACCCACCTTTCCGCGACTGTGTTGGCATTGCAGGATAAAGAACGTCACCCCCAACATTGATTGAGGCCAGACAGGTCTATAAATCCCTCCAGGCCCTTGGGGATGTTTTTTTTTTTTGCCCTTCTGAGCTGCTGCTTGACTTCAGCCACTCCTCATCAGCAAGCGAATGTGTGTTTATCTGGATGCAAATCAGGGGATTGACTTGGACCGGCTCAGAAGTTCCACTTCATCCCCTGATGAACTCCTCGGTTGCGTCTGCAGTAGGTTTTGGGTCGACGTCCAGCTGCACTGCAAAGCGTTGCACAGCAGGTCCGGGGGCGATTCTAGTTCGCCAAGACGCTTTTGTGCACTTGAATTTCTTGCTGCGACCATCAGAACAGATGATTGAGCCAGTTTTGGACCCGGCTGATGCATCAGTACTCCGCTGACGTCTGTACTTTTAAGCACATTTCTATTAGGCCTTCTGTTTTTGGTGCTGATCACAGGTTTGCAACTTGCAGTCTAGCCTTGGTATTGCTGCTGCTGTAGTTTTCTGACGAGAGTAAAATGTCAAATTTCACCCCGGCAATTTTTGGATTGTCTGGGATTTCACTCACACTTCGTTTAGGGTTATTTTTCACAGCTCTGGTCATTTTTCTCTCACCGTAATGTTTTACATTTCCGACCTGTGGCCAATGGCTGATGACACCAGTAGTTACTTTCTATTTCAGGACATTTCAAACTGTTTATTTGTTTTTTCCCAGATTTGGTCCTATGCTTCTAATTGAGTTCCTCATCAATTTTAGCTTCTAAATTGCTTTTCTTTCACAGGCAGCTCGCTGGTCATCATGGCGCCATACACAGATTCGAATGGTAAGCAGAAGGTAGAACTGAAACGACACATTCACAGCTCTTTTATGTGCGAACAATCAATGCAACAGGAAACACCTAATCATTCCCAACACACGCGTGCGTCAAACGTCTCAATGCTAACGTTCATATGTGATTCTTTCAATTGAAAATGTAACACTGACCGTGCTGTTATTATTAGTCGGTAGAAAGTGTTGAACCGGACATAAATAGAGAGTGACAGCATATTCTTTTGCCTAAAATTAATTTTTGAATAATATTTTCACATGCCTTGAGTGTAAAGCCAAGAAATAACCAATAACCATAAAAATGTATGAGGGGCGGCAGTGGCTCAGTGGGTTTAGTCGGTTGTCTATCAATCGAAAGGTTGGTGGTTCGTTCGGTTCCTCCTGGGAAATTGTCGAGGTGTCCATGAGCAAGACACCTAACCCCAGCTGCTCCTGGCGAGCCTGCAGTCGCCTTGCATGGTAGACGCGGTCGTCAGTGTGTGAATGAGTGAATGAATGGGTGAATGTGACGCAGGATCTGTAAAGCGCTTTGGATAAAAGCGCTATATAAAAGCGCAGCATTTACCATTTATAAGAGGGCACAGTACGCACAGAAAAGGCCTTGTACATGAGAGCTCCATTAAACAAACTGCTGTCTCCTTGGAACCAGATCGGACTTTGGTCGAAAGTAGTGCACTTCATGAGGAACGCGATGCAATTTGACGAGCGGCGGTAGTATTTCGACTACAATGGATGTCAATGGAAAAAAGCTTCAATTAGCGCCTTTCAGGTCTCTGAATAACAGAGACCGTGTTCCAGGTCTCTGTTATTCAAACATATTATTCAAATTGAACAGAGGCAAATGCCAAGGAAGTGGGGAAGCTCCCGTCCTCGCGTGTTTGACGCACAACTTTGTTGCGCACACAGAAAAGTGACTCATCGAGTCGACACACAGAGAAGTGGGCTCCGTTACAAATCTCCGTGCTAAGTGTTCTCGAATCTCAGCCGTCCTTTGGAACTGATCCATTCCATCAAACACAATTAAAGGTTAACCCTAACTAATTACCAGGCTTCTGCCTAGGTGAGCAGGTTCAGCACTACAGACGGGCAGGTCGGCGGGAGGCTGAGAAGAGGTGAACCGGTGCTGTACAGAACCTGAATAGAATCAGAGCTGAATGAAAAGAACACCGAGTGCTGACGAGCAATAATAACGCCTTATTGACATTGATTACGAGACTATATGTTTTAAAAGCATGCAGAGGGAAAGAACATTGATTTACCATTTCATTTAGTGTACAGGCTCTTTGGTCATTGGCACTTGGTTTGACCTCAGCGGCTGCTGCTGTTAAAGTATATGTCGTCTCCGTTAAATGAAACCCAGAACAATACATTCTGGAGAACTTTCTGCAATTTCTCTCAATGAAGATGTGTTGTTTCTGAACGCACCCCAGTCCTGCACACCAGTTCCCAATACAAATCACGTTTGCCTTTCGCTACGTGTTTTGTGTGCATTTGTCAGTGGTTTACCTTATAAATATATTACTTTAACTTTTTTGCTAATCGTTTTCATGCTACCATGAAAAAAGGTAACATGAAAACGATTAGCGAAAAAGTTTAAATAATATATTACAATATGTTAAATATATTATATGTTACAATTTTACATTTTGCTTTACCTACACCCAGACTGTGTGTGTAACAGATTGTGTGTGTAACAGACTGTGTGTGTGTAACATAATGTGTGTGTAACATAATGTGTGTGTAACAGACTGTGTGTGTAACAGACTGTGTGTGTAACAGACTGTGTGTGTGTGTAACAGACTGTGTGTGTGTGTAACAGACTGTGTGTGTGTGTAACAGACTGTGTGTGTGTGTAACAGACTGTGTGTGTGTGTAACAGACTGTGTGTGTGTGTGTGTGTGTGTAACAGACTGTGTGTGTAACAGACTGTGTGTGTGTGTGTAACAGACTGTAGGTAACAGACTGTAGGCAACAGACTGTAGGCAACAGACTGTAGGCAACAGACTGTAGGCAACAGACTGTAGGTAACAGACTGTAGGTAACAGACTGTAGGTAATACACTGTGTGTAACAGACTAAGTAAATATACAGTCCAGGATGTCCTCTTGCATATTCTACAGTAAATTATTTCTGACATAAGGAGCTGATTGGGAGTGCTCAGTGCTAATTCTCCTTCTGGGTTGTTCCTACTGGTGCAGTTAGCCTACTTACATATTTTAGCCACTTGAGATTCAATTGAAGTGCAGGGTGTGTGTAAGAAATGGCTCCCTGTAGGCCAAAGCTGATGGAGTATAGTAGTGTGACACACACACACACACACACACTCCATTAACGGTGTCACAGGTCCGTTACTAATGTGTCTGTCTGCCCAATGATTGGCTGTAGTCACAAGCGTCCTCAGGTGTGTCTCTCACTCGCTCTCTCCACCTTCCTCTATATTTTTATCTACATCCGTCTCTCCCTCTCTCTCTGGCCGTCTCTCTCTCTGGCCGTCTCTCTCTCTCTCTCTGGCCGTCTCTCTCTCTCTGGCCGTCTCTCTCTCTCTCTCTCTCTGGCCGTCTCTCTCTCTCTCTCTGGCCGTCTCTCTCTCTCTCTCTGGCCGTCTCTCTCTCTCTCTGGCTCTCTGGCCGTCTCTCTCTCTCTCTGGCCGTCTCTCTCTCTCTCTGGCCGTCTCTCTCTCTCTGGCCGTCTCTCTCTCTCTCTGGCCGTCTCTCTCTCTCTGGCCGTCTCTCTCTCTCTGGCCGTCCCTCTCTCTGGCCGTCTCTCTCTCAGGTCCCTCCACCATGTCTCGCTCTCTCATTCGCTCACATACTTTCCCCTGTTTCCATATGCTATTTCACTGTAAAGCAAGGCATGAAATTAACTGTTATGAAGAGTATGGGCATATTCTGTGGCTGTAGGTGCTTCAATGTCAATCCTGAATCCTGTATGATAGGGTGCTAGCCTGAGTGTGCGTGCGCGTGTGTGTGTGTGTTGAAGCGGTCCACTCGAGACACATCACTTTTATTGTTCCCCTCTTCCACGTAATAAAAATATCCCAAAACATCTCCTCAGGGGACTAAGACAGGCTTCGATGTAGCTCAATAGGCGGAGCAGAAAACTACCAACAGGATGTGGGGCGTCACTTCCAAATTCGGGGCCATTAAATAAATGTATTCCCTCAATAAGAGACTAATAAGACAAAAAAGCTTCCGTGAGATTAATAAAAATGTAACAATTGTGGAGAGAGAGCCACGACTATTGTTTCCAAGCAGACACCTCGTTGAGACACCACGCACTCAAGGGAAAATATTATCCAAAATGGATATCAGAAATAACACAAACACACACACACACACACACATATGACTAATCAATAATCAATTTGTCTCTGTTGAATATGGAGCCCACACGGGCCTTTCACCATGACGCTCACTCAACAGCACGAGTGTATGGGCACGCAGAACGATCCACGCACGCGGTAACCGATACAGGCACAAACAAACCCCCATACACCAGCGTTCAGTCGATCAAACCAGCCTCCTATGCTTCCAGCCAGGCCAGCCCAGTATATGCCAGGCCTGCCCAGTATATGCCAGCCCAGTATATGCCAGGCCTGCCCAGTATATGCCAGGCCTGCCCAGTATATGCCAGGCCTACCCAGTATATGCCAGCCCAGTATATGCCAGGCCTGCCCAGTATATGCCAGGCCTACCCACTATATGCCAGCCCAGTATATGCCAGGCCTGCCCAGTATATGCCAGGCCTACCCAGTATATGCCAGCCCAGTATATGCCAGGCCTACCCAGTATATGCCAGCCCAGTATACGCCAGGCCTGCCCAGTATATGCCAGCCCTCCATAGTGCTCAGGTATAACGATCGCTCCCCCGGAAATACATCCCGGGCGATCCTGAACGCACCTGGCAGCAGAACTAAACAGCACTCTGTCAGGCTCGGAGCCCCTGCCACCACGACGGGCAGCGAACGGAGAATAAATTGAATCGGCAGAGAAAAAATGAAAATGAGGAGAAAAAGAGATTTCTTTAATTCCTTCGTCTTCATCGTCATCTGTGTTGGGAGGGTGGACGAAGGAATGGATGAGGAGTGATGGATGAAGGCCTTAATACATCGGCCCATGCTCCACTTGGAAGTGGTGACTGAGCTCTCTTTCGGTCTCCCTCCACGTTTCTCTGTCTCCCTGTCTCGGTCTGCATGTCTCTATTATTGTCTTTCCTTTTCTCTCTCTGTTTCTCTCTCCTGCCTTCCTCTATTTCCCAGTCACTCTGGCGCCTCCTTCTGGTAGGTTGGGCGCCTGCATGCTTCTTAGCCAGGGTTGTAGATGTATGTGCCGTCAAATGCCCTGGCCTTTGTAGCAATCTACATTGCTCAAGTGGATCACCGGTGAATTGAGAGTGGAGAAACATAGTTCATGAACACGACCGTGCTGTTGTTTGTGTTGGTTCATGAACACGACCGTGCTGTTGTTTGTGTTGGTTCATGAACACGACCGTGCTGTTGTTTGTGTTGGTTCATGAACATGACCGTGCTGTTGTTTGTGGGAGTTCATGAACACGACCGTGCTATTGTTTGTGTTGGTTCATGAACACGACCGTGCTATTGTTTGTGTTGGTTCATGAACACGACCATGGCTTTGTACCTCGTTGACGTCAATGTTGTGTCGCTTCATGTAGCCGCGGTCGTTAACCTGTCCTCCCTCCGCAAAGTCCATGGTCAGGATACGCTTGGTCGACAGCTTCCAGTGGATCTTTGGTATCTGAGGGAGAGAGCATGAAATCAGATAGCTCCCATACATACCAGGTCTGGGATCAGTTCCAATTGAAAGCAATCAATTCATGAAATGAAAGCATTTACACATCAAAATCCGATAGAAACTTAATTGCATTGAAGAGAGGTTGGCCCTTTTCAATATCGAATTGGAATGTACGATTACATCCCAAATTGAGCGGCTTTATTTCAAATTGACCCCACAGCTGCCATAAACTTCTGTGGAACAGCAGTCTGTGTAGATGTGTGTGTGTGTGTGTGTTTTGTGAAAGCATTAGTTCTCATATTGATCCGCCTGCTGGCTGTCCTTTCTGGAGATAAGATGGTATCTGGGTGACGCCAACGTCATCATATCTCTCCGTGAGAACGTTCTTCTATCACAGACCCATCGGATCTTAATTCTGCCCTCCGGTCATTCTGGTTCACTTCCAAAACACACAGGGACAACATATTCTGGCTGTCCACATTTTATTTCAGGGGTAGGGCGAAATATCGTTGCCTATAAGTCACTTGACTGGACAGCCAAACATTTGGGGATGCAGGAAGGAAGGAAGGAAGGAGAAAGGGAACAGGGGCAAGAATTATAGGGAAAATGTAATCATCCTGTCTTCTTATTACACACACACACACACACACACACACACACACACACACACACACACACACACACACACACACACACACACACACACACACACACACACACACACACACACACACACACACACACACACACACACACACACACACACACACACACACACACACACACACACACACACACACACACACACACACACACACACACACACACACACACACACACACACACACACACACACACACACACACACACACCGCCACACGGCCACACACATACATACATATATACATACGTAAGTACAGACTGTGTCTAACGTTTCTAACACCTAGAACAAACCATCAGAGACCAGCCAATGGGAGACCAGCCACAGGTCAACATGGCCACTATACACTCTGTGTCATTGGTCCAATGGAATGAGAGTTTGTTACCGCTGTTACCTGGGAGACGTTGCGACTCATTGCCCTGTAAAATGTCTTTTGTTATGTGTTTACAGATATATATATGTATATATATGGTCCTGCTTAGAAAAGATGTTCAGAAAAGGCAAGGGAGACATTTGGTGATTAGAAAGGTTTCTGCTGAGGATGTGACGTCAAATAAAACCTGATAACTGGAATACCAGACTGTCTGTATTCGTCATGTTATTCGCCTTTCATTGTAAATGTAGCTCATCTTTCTAGCAAGTTGGCAGCAGATAATGGAACACCGATAAAATCCTAAACGGTTTACCGCAGTTTCCTAAAACTTTGATATTTGTTCGTTCCACTGTGCGTGTGTGTGTGTGTGCGTGATATACACATGTGTATGTACAGGTGTTTATGCATGTACCCTGAGCCAAGGGAAGTGTGCGAGCATGGCGGCCAACTTCTCTGCATTGCGTCCCTCGTTGAGGAAGTCCAGTTCCAGGGGCATGTTTTTCTTGGCCTCCTCCACCAGCCACATAAAGGCAAAGTCTGGGAACAGCCAGTGGACCATATTCAGCAAGGCCTGTGGAGGTGTACACCGCCCCCCAACACACACACACACACACGCACACACACACACACACGCACGCACACAGACACACAAGATAAGAGAGAGGAAGAGAGAGATTATTTTACCATGACAAAAGTGCAGCCACTGGAGAACCAGCACCAGTGTAATCGTAACCAATATTCATATGTTCCTGTGTTTTCCTTGGGTTCACATTACCACATTGTTACAAGACTGCATCTAATAACTATTCAAATTCCACCCATCTGCATGTCATTCTTACATCTTATTTTCTCCCCACTTATTGATTGGGTTTATTTTAGCTTTCTGATTTTCCACTCACTTTGGCAATGTAAACAAATGTTTCAAATGTCAATAAATCCCCGCCTGGAGCGGGTAATTCAGTAAGAAAGAGAGAGGGGACGTAGGCATACAATGAATATAAAATAGCATAATTCAAATGGCCAGAATGGGACCAACAGACACACACAGCTCACCTCCATGACCACGATGTCCTTGGAGCTCTGCTTCTGGACTTTGGGATGTTGGACCTTCACGGCCACCGTACTCCCGTCCTGCAACACCGCCTTGTGAACCTGTGCCAGAGACGCCACTCCGTGGGGGGTCTCATCGAAGGAGACAAACAGATCTGAGAGCTGGAGATAAGAGAGAGATAAGAGAGAGTTAGAGGGGAGGGCGCTCATTCCGGGACGTGTGTGTGTGTGTGCATGTGTATATTACCGTTCATCCGTATGAGCATGTAGCTGCGTGTGTGTGTATGTGTGTGTGTGTCAAGTCGACTCCTGCGTATCAATCAGTGAGTTGGGGCTTTGCTGCATGACTGGCCTTTTCTAATGGAGCCTCAGAAACAACAGCAATCCATCTGCCCCTTCACAGGGCATGCTACAGGCCACATCTCTCTCATCACCACCCAGCTCTCCGTTTCATATGGGTAACAAATATAGATAATACATTCTGTATATATTCTCTACACATCCCACTGTTCCATCACTTCCTTCAGCCCCTTGTGTGTGTGTGTGTGTGTGTGTGTGTGTGTGTATTTAGGGAATAAACCTGATTCTGACTACATAGCAGGTTTACGTTAGAAAGAGCATGCATTTAATATTTGTGTGGCTAAGATTAATGAACCAGTCACACACATTGTCCATTACCCAACTACACAGACTGATTGCATTACATTTCTCTTTTGTCAGTTCAGTGGAACTTAGTTGATAGAGCGTTGGCCGATTTAACTAATGCCGATTTGAATGTCACTGAGAGGAAAAAAAAGTTTGTAACTGGCATCACATTTATCGGTAACGACGTTTGAATTATTTAGCTGGTTGGAATTCTTTGTAATCTGTTTTCCTCTCACTCACTTATACAGCGCACACAGCTCATGTTATATTATTTATTTCAGCTCTAGTGTGTGCGGGACAATCAAGATTGTGAGCAGAGTGAACGCGGCCAGCCAAACAGGCGGCGAGCGGGCAGAAAACGGGCAGGGGAGCGGGCAGAGACAGGCCCGGGCTGGAGGCCAGGTTCTGTTTATACCGCGGGTTGCCAGGCGAGTTCAGAAACCTGCGCCAAAGGACAGTCGACAGCGACAGGGTAAAAATGGGCACTCCCGGTAAACCTGGGTCTGACGAGTCCCCTCCTATTAAGGTGGGGGGAAACCCCTCCCTGTATGCACACATGTAGACAAACACACACACACACACACACACACACACACACACACACACCATGGGTTTCTGGCACATGAAACATCAACCTACCTTCTGACCAGCCCAATAGCAGATGGGTAAAAAATCTGTAAGACGAGAACCTCAGAAACCGTTCTCTGAAATTCTCTTCATGACCGTTACATGGGCGCTCAAGTTCCGGGCGTTTCAATGAACGTCTGCTATTTTAAATAATGGCCATTTTGTCCTTCGTTAATATCACTGACCCCCCCGTTTAGTATCAGTGGGGTTAGTAATTAGTGAAGGGGGATGTGAAGGTTAAGCAGCGCCAGGCCTTTGGGAGAGGCCTCGTTAGGAAACACAGTCCCTGCTAGCGTGTGCATAAAGCCCTCCCCCCATGTGTCACATTAAATACGATCCCCCACTGAGCCACTCTATTGTACTGTAATAGCCAGTGTGATTCTCTGTTAACATAATAAGGTGTCACAGGCAATATGCTCCCCCACCGCCTCGTGGCTTTAGGCCACAGCCATGGTGTGTGTGTGTGTGTGTGTGTGTGTGTATGTGCGTGGGATGGTGTGGAGAAATGACAAGGTGTCACATGCAATATGCTCCCCTCACCCACACACACGCACACACATACACACACACATCCAAACACACACGCGCGCACACACACACACATACACATACAACAAGACTGTTCAAACTGAATGATGGGCTAGGTTTGGAACTGTATTGGTTTAAGTGTTACGTGTAATATGCTCCCACAGAGAAAAACACTGTATACACATTGTATATATACACACACAGTGTAGTCTAATCTATATACACAGTGTTGTATATATTATATGCAATATAATATGCACACAGACCACAAGCATGATGCATCTACATTTATAATTTTCACTCAGTTGGTTAACGCAGAGCAATGGGTCACGTGTGTCACATTCAAATACTTCCAGTGTGTTAAATAAAAAATCCCAAATCAGTATGAAAAACCGGCAAAACGTGAGCACCCACTCACTAATGTAAATCTCCCCGAATGAGAGCTTCTGTTAAATGGCACGCGTGAATGTTCTCCATCTTCTGTTTGTCCGTCGGTCTTTCTCTGTCGTTCCATGTCTTTCTTTGTTTCTCCATCGCTCACACTGTCACTCTCAACTGGTGACACAGTCTCTCGTTTTTTCTCGCGGTCTTCTTCAAACGCGAACCAGTTTAGTGACAATGTCAGCGTAGCCACGGGGAAGCATTGGACATCATAATCTCCCTCACTCTTTCGCTCACTATGCCTTTTCTCGACGCAGTCCCACAAGCACGCCTGCCTGAATTGCTGACCCGGCCTGTCCTTTTGTGAAACTATCGGATAATCAGCGTTGTTCCTGATGCTTCTCTGCGGTGGGCCACCCGCGAACGGAGAGGCTTATCTAAAGCTCCAGGCAGACCGGGCAGGCAGAAATGCAGGAGCCTGCGATTGGCCAGATAACGCAAGCCTGACCCCTGACCCTAACCCTCAAGCAGACAGTGGGATGGTCACGGATGTACCCTCGGCTCAATCAGAGTGAGAAATAAAACAATAGATTACGTTGGATGGGAGAGAAAGAGAGAAGGAGGCAGGCAAGGAGAGAGAGAGAGAGAGAGAAAGAGAGAGAGAGAGAGAGAGAGAGGAGAGAGAGAGAGAGAGAGAGAGAGAGAGAGAGAGGGAGAGAGACAGAGAGGGAGAGAGGGAGAGAGAGAGAGAGAGAGAGAGAGAGAGAGAGAGAGACAGAGAGAGAGAGAGAGAGAGAGAGAGAAAGAGAGAGAGAGGGAGAGACAGAGAGAGACAGAGAGAGAGAGAGAGACCAGAAGAGGGAAATACATCTCTAGGTGAGAAAGGCTTCAGGTTAAGACCCTAATAAATACCTTGCGACAAATACAAAAGTGCAGTGGTCCCGAAAATACAGCCGGATAATCACCTACACACGCCAAGCACACGGTAATCACCTCCACACGCCAAGCACACGGTAATCGCCTACACACGCCAAGCACACGGTAATCACCTACACACGCCAAGCACACGGTAATCACCTACACACGCCAAGCACACGGTAATCACCTACACACGCCAAGCACACGGTAATCACCTACACACGCCAAGCACACGGTAATCACCTACACACGCCAAGCACACGGTAATCACCTACACACGCCAAGCACACGGTAATCACCTACACACGCCAAGCACATGGTAATCACCTACACACCCCAAGCACACGGTAATCACCTACACACGCCAAGCACACGGTAATCACCTACACACGCCAAGCACATGGTAATCACCTACACACGCCAAGCACACGGTAATCACCTACACACGCCAAGCACATGGTAATCACCTACACACGCCAAGCACACGGTAATCACCTACCACACGGTAATCACCTACACACGCCAAGCACACTATCTCTCTATTTGTCTATCCATTCTCTCTACATCTCTCTCCACATTTTTTTCTCACATTTTCTATTTCTGTCTATCCATCTCTCTGTACCTGTCTTTTATGACAATCTCTCTTCTATTTATTTATTTCATTTTCTCTGTCTCCATCTCACTCATTCTTTCCCTCTTCTCTTCTACTCTTCCTCTTTGCTGTCGTCTCGTTTCTGTTTCTCAATCTAACATTACCCTCTGTAGGTAGCAGGGACAATAGCATTTTTATAAAGTGTATATAAATTTATTCTATTTTCTCTTCTTGTTCTGTACACCCTAGTGGCAAAGCGGTTTCTATTCCTTCTGGGGGCACGTATTTGCGGACCTCTGTTTGAAATTGATGATGTTATCTCAATCATTAAACTAGAAAAAGGCACCTCTACATGCAACACAGGCTGTCTTTCTCCTCCAGTGGAAATCATTTTTCATTTTCTGACCATTTCTATGCGTTCTAATGTATTCATTCTTAAGAGCATCTGCAGTGAAAATACTTCATAGTAAGATGTCCCAACGTTGTGGTTTGACATGTGTCAGTGTTCTCCCCGTTCCTTCACCTCCGCCAGGCACGCTAAACACTGTAAATCTGGTCGCCCAATTAAATCCTTCCAATAGTTGGCTGTGAGTGGCATCCTCGTTAGTGGACTAAACTACATTTTTGGGAGCGGACTGGAGGTAACCCAACAGGGTCACACTGAAAAACAGAACTCTTCATGAGGTTATGAAGAACTGTTTAAAGAACGCTGACAGAGCTAGACGCAAATTGACCATCGTTGACATACGTTGAAGGGTTGTTTTCAATTCCCTCTCTCCGTCTCCTTCCAGATGTTGAAGGGTTGTTTTTAATTCCCTCTCTCTGTCTCCTTCCAGATGTGACCATTGTAACCACCGGGTTGAGAGGTGAAATGACGGAGAGCTGTCCGTTCTGCGGCTCCAGATTTATTTTAGTTTAACCCTGGGCATTTTCTGCTTACGACGATGAAACAATGACAAAAGCAATTAGCCGGCGCCATTGTTATCTACGGAAATTATACAGTTCAGAGATATGAAGTCCCTGTCTCACCCAGTACTCTCTTCTATCTCCCTTACTTCCACTCTCTCTCGTTCAATCTCTCGTTTTCGTTCTCTCTCTCTCTCTCTGGTTCTTGCTCTCTCTCTGGTTCTTGCTCTCTCTTTGGTTCTCGCTCTCTCTCTCTTGGTTCTCGCTCTCTCTCTCTTTGGTTCTCGCTCTCTCTCTCTTGGTTCTCGCTCTCTCTCTCTCTGGTTCTCGCTCTCTCTCTCTCTGGTTCTCGCTCTCTCTCTCTCTGGTTCTCGCTCTCTCTCTCTCTGGTTCTCGCTCTCTCTCTCTCTGGTTCTCGCTCTCTCTCTCTCTGGTTCTCGCTCTCTCTCTCTCTGGTTCTCTCTCTCTCTCTGGTTCTCGCACTCTCTCTCTCTGGTTCTCGGTTCTCGCACTCTCTCTCTGGTTCTCGCACTCTCTCTCTCTGGTTCTCACTCTCTCTCTGGTTCTCGCACTCTCTCTCTGGTTCTCGCACTCTCTCTCTGGTTCTCGCACTCTCTCTCTGGTTCTCGCTCGCTCTCTGGTTCTCGCACTCGCTCTCTGGTTCTCGCACTCGCTCTCTGGTTCTCGCACTCGCTCTCTGGTTCTCTCTGGTCGCTCTCTCTCGCTCTCTCTCGCTCTCTCTCGCTCTCTCTCGCTCTCTCTCGCTCTCTCTCGCTCTCTCTCGCTCTCTCTCGCTCTCTCTCGCTCTCTCTGGTCTCTCTGGTTCTCTCTGGTTCTCTCTGGTTCTCTCTCGTTCTCTCTCGTTCTCTCTCGTTCTCTCTGGTTCTCTCTGGTTCTCTCTGGCTCTCTCTCGCTCTCTCTCGCTCTCTCTCGCTCTCTCTCGCTCTCTCTCGCTCTCTCTCGTTCTCTCATATACTGTGACCTATCTGGAGGGAATTTACGGACCATGGGGCAGATAGAGCACAAATCGTGGATGGGTGTCGATGACCCAGAAGCTTTTTCGGAAAACTAGTCGCAGTGATTTTCTAAAAGATTTTACAGATTAAAGTCAATCAATTACACGTACTCAACTACTGAAACACAGAACACTGTCTACCAAGCCACAGTGAGTCTGATGACACATTGAGTCTTGTCACACTGTGTGTTCTGTTCCACACGGGGCTATTAGTGGGGTGCACATGGCTAGGTCCGGTTGGGTGGCTAGATAGGTTTAATGTAACACAGCTGCGCTTATTAGCTTGGTATTTAACATATTTGTCACCTGTTTTCTCACCATTGTTTGTGTGTTTGAAGTCACGGTTTGTTAAGGTAAGTGTTAGCTGTCTATGTAGACCTGTTTAATGAAGATTAGCAAGTCGCTACTTGTATGTTTATTTTCTTAAGAGTGAATAGTTTATCCGTTTGTTGTTGTTGGAGATTATTTTTGTGTTGGCAAATAAATATCCCCGAACGTAATCTACGCCTCTGCGTTTGCCTCTCCACTGCACTTCACCCTACACCCTGTTTGTGACAAGTCTGATGAAAATAATTTTGATTTGTTAAATGCATTTGGCCTTTAGGCTCGCAAAAACACACTAAAAAAGAACACAGAAAAACATAAAAGTAGGGTATCCATTATCGAGATCTGAAGAATTTAGCTCAATGGTCGCTAATGAATAAAATGTGTCAAAAAGGTACAAGGAAGACTATGAAATCTACAGGGAACACATGCATCGCTTTCAGTTGCGGTCATACGTTTCATTTAAGCCGTCAAAATAGCCATGACAATGACAGAGGGACATAGACCCACCAGGATGCACAGTGGGAAGTGATGGAACCAGGATGTACTGTGACTATTTTATTGGTTCGCACATATAGTGTGCTTTCTATTTTGGTCTTAAACTATATAACTATCTAACAGGGAACACATGCATCGCTTTCAATTGCGGTCATATGTTTCATTTAAGCCGTCAAAATAGCGATTAGCTAATACTGTGCACAAACGAGTTATATAGTTTAAGACCGAAATAGAAAGCACACTATATGTGCGAACCAATAAAATAGTCACAGTACATCCTGGTTCCATCACTTCCCACAGTGCATCCTGGTGCCATCACTTCCCACAGTGCACCCTGGTTCCATCACTTCCCACAGTGCATCCTGGTGCCATCACTTCCCACAGTGCATCCTGGTGCCATCACTTCCCACAGTGCATCCTGGTGCCATCACTTCCCACAGTGCATCCTGGTGCCATCACTTCCCACAGTGCATCCTGGTGCCATCACTTCCCACAGTGCATCCTGGTGCCATCACTTCCCACAGTGCATCCTGGTGCCATCACTTCCCACAGTGCATCCTGGTGCCATCACTTCCCACAGTGCATCCTGGTGCCATCACTTTCTCGGGTAAATGATGGACACATACACATCCGTCCAGGGCCATTGCAGTCGTTTTCCACGCAGCAGGGTGACTTTGCTCTCAGACAATTGTTCGTTTATTTATTTTTTTATCTTATTTATAGATGCTGTTTCTGGCATTGACCCGAGGAGCAATTACGGTTAACTGCCGTGTTCAAGGATCAAGCTTATGGTGCTTCCTCCATGGGTTCTGCTGAAGTAAAAACTAAAATAAACAACAAATAAATAAGATGACCCTCCACTCTACTACCATATTCTGCATCAGTGGTCCGCCAGAGAAGGACTCAACGCTGTAATGAAATAATCCACCAGACCAGAGTCTGTCATCGAAAGAACCCAGTCAGCAACGCTTGTGTCTAAGGATGGCTCTATGTCCCTCTGTCATTGTCATGGTAACCTGATAGGGGCAAACTACAACAGACGGTGTGGCCGGGGCGATATTCTAAGGAAGGGCTGATAGGACACCCGAGTGGTACCGCCTTGTGGGTTTTCAGTCCAATACAAAATGTGCACAATCTAATAACGAGCTGGATGAAACGGAAGTCAGGTTAGTCACAGCTGGGGATGGAGAGCAACGACGTAACAACAACGTAACAACAACGTAACAACAACGTTACTGATGGCCGATCACCTGGACCAGGACTGAGCAGAGCCTAGTTCTTAGACAAGCGCTGTCCTACCAGCATGCAATTCCAGCACACACGCACTTAAGCCAGCTGTGATCCAGAGTGACATTTGAACAGGAGAACGCTTTAGGAGCAAGCGTTTCATCTGGGCGTTTCATCTGGGCATGTTTAAACAGGCTAATTAACTTAGATCTCTGGCCTCTCAGGCTACAGTCTCGATGCACGTTTTTCACTCTTGCTCTATCCACCTCCGGGACACTACTTTATGACAACCTCCCCAGGATGGTCGTTTAAATGTTCATTTGTACAA
>CM055754.1:5370603-5403103 GCA_029465975.1 Dallia pectoralis
ACCAGACCAAAACGGATCCAGTTTCATATAGACCAGACCAAAACGGTGTCCAATATAGATCGGACCAAAACGAGATCAGACCAAAACGCATCCAGTTTCTGAAAACGGGACAAGGTAAAATGCACGTATTTAGGAAAAGTCATGGAAGAACGAGGCTGTAGCTTTTCAACATTATATATTTATTTTAATTACTAACTGCAACGCCCGCGGGCATGGGCTGTTGGCGCTTCTAGTGTTAACACGCTGACATCTAGCGCACCGCGCATTGCATGTTGATACGTAGCTGAAAAAACGCCATAGATCTGCATCTAATTGAACGTGCACTGGAGCGCGATTCTACGATTTTTCCGAAAAAGTGAATCGTGGAGACATTTTAATCGTCCACGATTAAATATCGTCATATCGCACACCCCTACCTTGGGGACACGACAGTGGAGGAAGCGGTGCTCATTGTCGATCAGGATGTGCTGCAGTCTGCTTTGCCTGACGATCACAGTGCACGTTAGCACGGATGGCAATACAAGCAGTCCCATGACCTCTGCGTTCATTGATATGGCACACCCATTCAGCAGCATTGGCCTTATCATTGTGTGTTTCTTAAAAATCAAGTAAAATAAAAAATTGAGAAAAAACAGAAAACGGACAGATGAAGGAACCCAAACCTGAGGAAACACCCTGTGAAGCCCACAACACATAACTACCTACATTTTCTCCTTGCTTTCCCACGAGCACTTCGACTTTTAGCCGCTGACACAGACGTGACAATTTTCCTCAACCGGAAACGCTTTTTAGCACTCAGTTCCTCCTCCCCCACAGTCTTCTGTAGCACCCTTGCAGACCTTACAAATGTATCCTCATCAAAATAATTTGAAAGTTTCACAGATTTACCAAAAGTTTTGTCCAGAAACTCATTCACCTCATCAAGCGTGTAAACTGAATCCTCACCACCTGCTGACACTCCAGCAGGGCCATCAGTGATGTCCTCCTCTTCCTCACTCTCAGCAGCCAAAGACTCCTGACTTCCTCCTGCCTCACTCAACAACGAACCACCAGCCTTTCCACCACTACAACTGGGCACCTCCCCTCGTAACACACCACTAGTGCTAGCCATCTCCTCCACTATCTGATCAACCAACACCCCACCACTAATCCCTTGTATTTCATCCACCACTACAGACCCCAGTTCACCAGTCACCACCACATTTTTAACCTGCTGCAAAACGAATCCCTCACTCACCACTTCTATCGGTTGAGCCACCAGCTCATCCCTGGTTTCATTCAGGTCCGCCACCACTACTGGCGCATCCCTGTTCCCACTCTGGTCCGCCTGCTGCGCTACCCCTACTGGTGCATCAGCCCCCCTATTAGCAGTCTCTACCCCCGTATGAACAGCCACCACAGGAGTCTCTTGTACCCCATTTGTATTCTTATCATTATGTGGGCACGCCTGACGTTTATGTCCGACATCCCCACATTCAAAACATCGTTGGCTGCCTGTACTGGCATACGCCATATACAGCCGGTCTTCATATTTAACTTTAAATGACAAATCCAAAGTCTGTTCAGGTGAGTCAAGAAACATTAATACTTGTCGCCTAAACGACATAACCCTCTTTAAGTCCGGGTGTTTACACCCCAGAGGAACCATCTTCATAGAGCTGGCAAACTTGCCATATCGCGTTAACTCGCGAGTAATTAATTCATCTGGGATGAATGGCGGCACATTTGAAATAGTAACCCGTGTTGACGGCGCATACAACGGTGTTACCTGGTAAAACATACCGTTCACTATCACTCCGTGCTCAACCATTACATGAACAAGCCGTTCTTCTTTTAAAAACACCACCACTGCCCTGTTCATCCTAGATGCATATGACACATTATCATAGCCTACCTTCTCCCCCACGGCGACCAGAACTTCCTCCACTGTGACTGTTGCGTCTGTAACGCACCTGAGCCCATGTCGCAGCGACAAGGACGGCGTCCCCAACCGGGTTGCCATCCCCAACACCCCACGTAATCTCCAGGAAAAATACCCTCAAAGCACGAAAAAGAAACTTCAAGAGGGAGTAAATGCCAAAGAAAAAACCCAACAAACAAAAAGTTTGTTAGCACTCTCCACGCACACACGCTCACCCACCGAACTCCCAGCACACGCCCACACTCCCAGCATGCAGTGAGAGAGAGAGAGAGATTACATTGTAAAGTGCTTTGGCAATATTGTTCATTTGTAACTTTCATGCCAATAAAGCTGAATTGAATTGAATTGAATTGAATTGAGAGAGAGAGAGAGAGGGAGAGAGAGAGAGGGAGGGAGAAAAAGAGAGAGAGAGAGGGAGGGAGAAAAAGAGAGAGAGAGAGGGAGGGAGAAAAAGAGAGAGAGAGAGAGAGAGAGAGAGAGAAAGAAAGAAAGAAAGAAAGAAGAGAGAGAGAGAGAGAGAGAGAGAGAGAGAGAGAGAGGGAGAGAGTGACTGAGTGTCTTTATGGTAATGTTTTAATCTCTTAACATGGAGAGGTAGACTAACCCAAGAGGCCATCGTTTGGCTTTTTCAATTATCTCTTCACATTTTACCTCAGAGGTAACGTTCCAAAATGCAGCGGGAAAACAATTCTACCGCTATCACCTGTAAATTCTAATTCTCAAAAGTTCAAGCTACCTGAACATTTTCAAGCCGCAACCGAACGTATTCTTCAACTCTTACGAAGTCTATTTTAATGCGGTCACGTTCTAAACGCGGTTAGGATCCGCGGGGTTCACAGCGACAACTGATTGTGCTTGTTGATTAGGCATGAGCGGAACCGCAGTGGAAATCGTCTCCGCCTCGCACCTAAAAAACAGAGCTCAGAATCATGGCCTGGGAAGAATTAGCGCATTATCAATATGCGCAGTGGCCGCCAAACCGATTGGTCGTCATAAAGATGAGGAAAAAAGGTGAGAAAGTCAACTGTTGTTTACCAGATTGATTTTACACCCAAAATACGAGATATGTCTAAAGTAATATTTAAATTGAATTCCTAATATATACGTATCAATTTCGTGAAAATCTCCACAGAATTCTTTGCATCTCTATAAATGATTACGGACCAAATATCTCCTGAACAAATATCTCCTGAACCAATATCTCCTGAACCAATATGTCCCGAACCAATACGTCCCGAACCAATACATTCCAAACTGTCACAGTTTGAAACCACCCGGAGTAAAGCTTCGCCACCATTTCCCGCCATCAACACTTGGTGTTTTTGGTAAATAAACACCATCCACTAAACCTGTCTTTGATCCCTGTGTCCCTTCACAACACACTAAAACAAATGCCACATTTCGAACAACACCCATCTTCACATTAGAGTAACAACGAAGAAGTGTAAAAATTAACTATAGCTCGAATGAAGATGCCTAGAAGAGAATGGCAGTTATGTCGCCCCCTGCAGACAGTGGGGAGGATGGTTGAGAGAAATTACATTTAGAGAATTTAATTAGTTGGTTGAATTATTGGGGTCACTTATTTAGTCAGGTAAGGCAATTGTTGAGTATTGTGGCCACAACAAAAAGAATCATGCACAATATAAACCAAACGCCTACTGTGAAGTATGATGGTGGACATGTGATGTTCTGGGAAATTTGGCTTCCAAAGGCCCTGGAAACCATGTTAGGATACATGGTTTCATGGAAAGTAAAGTACCAGGAGATTTTATCTGGCTGCCTCTGCAAGAAATCTAAAACTGGGCTATCATTGGATCTCTCTGAAGAACAACATCCAAAGCATTCCTCACAGAAATATCGCACCGGCACAGAATCTTTTTGGACATCAGCGTGAACGTAACGCATTTGTTAAACGACGTTGCGAGCTGGTGGAGATTCCACAAGCGAGGACGTGGTACCCTTGAACATCTTTAATTTAGTCAGACCAAACATGCTTATGGTTCTGGTTTTATTAACACATAATCCTACACTATACCGTACTAAGCGTAGGTGCATTCCCGACCCGGGTCCTCACAGAGCTTCCAATTGAAACAAAATGCCCTCAGACTTTGAAAGCGTTCCATTTCTGTACTGCCTCTGAGAAACAAGTGGTTAATGGCTGACATCATGTTTGAGTGTTAGGTCAGGACAGAGAGACAGTCTGGGTCAAACTCATTACTAAATCAGGAGATTATGAATTATGCAAGTACAATTTGTGACTCTGATTTAATAATTATCGAAAATGTCATTAATAAAGCTTATGAAGATTTGCCAAACCGGATAACGTCCCTGACAGTTTATAACGTTGTGTACTCCACAGGGGAAGAATTTGCATTCACTGTAAAATTATTTTAGTTTTATATATTTGCGAGTGTGGACAGTGCTATCAAAGCGCATGCCTGGGGCCCTTAACATTGTTCATCACGATAGGCTCATTGTTTATGCAAATCTAGGGGCGTATCAATATGCAAATGTATGCATTCTGGCCTTAGTCCTGGAGATGAAAATCAGTCCCGAAATGAACGATGAAACAAACAAAACGATATCTATGGAAACAGATGTGGCTTTCGTTGAAGTAACAGGAAACGACAAATCTAAATCCACCGATCACCTCTTTTGCACTGACCCCTCACTAGGGTGGAACACTTAAACGAACAGTGAATCCACAGTGTCGTGTGGTGCCCCGGATCAGACTGGTTTAGCAGCCGAATTTGGGGGCACATTTGGTATTCTTTTGTTTAAAAAGACGTGCACCAACTTGCTTGTCTTAATACAAGTGCAACACTACATTTTGTTTTTACTTTGCCAGGTGGCGACTGCGAGCATATTCCACAGGAGCTGGTTATGACTGGTTTGAATCGGACGCATCTTAACGCAACAGCTCCATGAGTGATCTCTTTTACTCTCTCCAGCGACAAAATCAACGAGCCGTCTGAAAAGGTCATGGGTCATCTAATTCTTGGTTTTGTCGTGCCCTCTTAGTGGTAAGTCTACAGAATGCTGTGAATTGGCTTCAATGAGATTCCAACAAACTTCTGTTTTTCTTCATTAAATCTACCATGGGCGCCTTAGGCCAGAGATACTGCTTCCTATAATATATTCGGCCCTTGCAGCGTAGCTAGCTTGAGCATTCCAGTTGTGTCAGGTTTCTTTACTTGCTCTGCGGGGTTGTGTCACCGTCCACAAACCTGTCACCCTATCCTTTAGATAAGGATCAGAATGGAAAGCGGGCAGCATTTACACTCCCATGCCAGATCTGCCACAGTAAATGTCCATATAGCTTTCCCCTGTCGTGTGCACGGTGATGCTAGCTTGTTAGATGCCTGGTTTACTAGCTTAGATGTCTGGTCCATCGCCTTCTTTAAGCAATTCTCTTAATGGTATAGTACAGGGTTCACCAAACTATGGCCCGCGGGCCGAATACAAGTGATAATTTTTTTGTTCAATGCAAAGAAATGGCTGTTTGCCTCATCGGTCACGAAACAGTATCTGTGTTCAACGAATACAATCTGCGCCGATATGAAACCCAACAGTCTCATTGAATTCTATGCTGCCCTCCCTAACGAGACATACCCAAACATCAAAAGGCATGCGATGAAAATGTCCACACTTTTTGGCAGCACGTACATCTGTGAGCAAACCTTTTCACGCATGAAACTGATGAAAACTCCCATAAGATCAAGACTCACTGATGAACATTTGCATCAGGTCTTTGAGACTGACTGTGACAGGAATGGAATTTGACGTTGGACAGATGTCAGCCAGAAGCAAGCCCACAGTTCACACTGAATGTATCTTTTAATTTCAATAGCAATAAATATGAAAAAATGCTATATATCTGTTAAAAGTAATGTTCATTTGTATGTACGGTGCATAACAAAATAATAAACTAATGTTAATCTAGCATTAGGAGGCATAATACATTTATAATCATATTAGAATCTCCACAATGATACTGGTAGTCACTCTGGCCCATGTCATTTTTTCGTTACAGACCGACCCGGCCCCCCATTAGGGAAAAGGGAAATGATGTGGCCCTCACAGAAAAAAGTTTGAGGACCCCTGGTATAGTATCTGAAAAAAGGCTTTTCAATTATACAGTGAAAGTAATGCCAGAGCTGCAGTAGGCAAAGTGGTAGGTTAGCTGCAAGGCTGTTTTTTCTGGGGCACCCCTCTAATGAACTGGCCCTCACAGGTCCAGAGCATTGTTCACAAATCCACAACAAAAATTGCAGAACAATAATTTTTCAATGTCAAAGTCAATGCCTTTTGCTTTCTTTAGTTTAGGGCATTTAGTTAGACTGGGCACTGCCATCAACAAGGCATTTTCACCCAGAGAACTGCCACTCACAGTATAGTTTCTATTTTTCTAACCAGTCTCCATAAAGCCTATACATGGTTGTGCGTAAAAGTCCCAGTTGATCCAAACTTTCTGAACCACTCAAAGCAGCACGTCTGGCACAAAAAACCACGCCACATTCAGAGTCACCAAAAAACCCCATTCTGATGCACGGTTTGAACTTCAGCAGGCCGTCTTGACCACATCTACATGGCTTAATGCATTGGGTTGCCGCCACGTAATTAGCCGTAATTAGATATTTGCGTTACTGAGCAGTTCAGAAGGTGTACCTAATGAAGTGGCTGGTGAGTGTACAGCTAATAACACATCCTAGATAGCGAGGGGGAGGACGACCTCTGAACGAGCGTTTTATCATCCCATATCTTTTCAGGAGGACAGAGCTGGTTTATTAGAGAGATCTCCTGCCATCTAGATGAGCAGCTCCCTTTTAATTAGCCCAATTCAGTATGAGGAAATCAAGAGCGCAGATCTTGCTGTTAGAATCCTCAATTAGGAGCTGCTGCATCCAAAGGGGTGCAGGAAGTATGTGAATTAGCAGCGAGATTGGGGAGGGTGTGAGGGTTTGAGCTCAGCGGCCAGCCGGTAGACGTCAGCCCAACCCGGCGGTTCTCCAGGGGACGGGTGTCCAGGTCGCTCCTAATCAACTACAGCTGGCCACACTGATTGCTCTGTGTCACACTCCATTTAGGATGAACAAACACCCCTGACGTGTCCTCGTCGGAGCAGCGGCGAGGGGGAAGCGGACGCCACACAGGCCTGAACACGAGGCGGCGACTAATGCCCGTTTATTGGTCCCGGTGAGTTTGTAGGAAGTAGCATTCGTTCTGTCGCCAATATGATTGTGCAGTATACCCGTCTCGAAATAGTCACTCGGTACTTAACAATGTGAACTCAAATTGTACCGGAAGCTTCAGTTAGTCATCGTTTCTCCTGTTCTGCTGGGGTTATTACCGGCTGTTTCAATTCATAGTGAAACTTTGTTCTTGCTCTTTGGCCTCGTGATTTAACATTTGGGTAACAGACCCATCACAATTGACTGCATTACAGTGCCGATGTTGAAATAAGCTAACAACTCCACTGTGGTCTTTGGAATATGAAAATACATTTGTGAATCCCATTCTGCCCACTGTCAACGTTCCATTCCATTCCAGGATTATGGAAAAGTGCAGAGGTTTCCAGAGTTTAGGGACTTTCATGAGATGACAGACAAGCAAACAGCATCACGATACCTCATGTCATCATCTGACGAGAAACTGTGCCCATGTCCACTACCCCCCACTACCCCCCCACATGAAAGTGTTTGGCACAGAGGAAGAGGATGAGTCGCAAGATGAAGAGCCCAAAGTGGCCATATACGGATACAGGGAGGACTGGGTGAGCCTGGACTTCTGTAAAGTGCATCATCCAGACACAAGCCGTCAGATGGCCATTGGGATCCACCACCCGTGTCCTCACTGAATGAACTGCTTTGCCCAGCTAGCTCATGAGAAATAAAGAGTGTGTGTGTGTGTGTGTGTGTGTGAGTGTGTAGTGTGTGTGCGTTTGTGAGTGTGAGAGTGTGAGTGTGTAGTGTGTGTGTAGTATGTGTTTGTGAGGGTGTAGTGTGTTTTTGTGAGTGTGTATTGTGTGTAGTGTGTGTCTGTGAGTGTGAGTGTGTGTGTGTGTGTGTGTGTGTGTGTGTGTGCATTTGTGAGTGTAGTGTGTGTTTGTGTGTGTGTGTGTATTAAAACAACGAGCGTTGTGTAACACTAACGGCCCTACACATCATTACACCCCACTGATCTCAAACGTCCATTCTGTGTGTTGCGGATACTGTCCATGCTGATATGATCACCACAGATTGTGGATCATTGGTACCAGATCATTAGTGTTCCGTCAATAGAACCATACAATCATTAGGACTAAACACACACACACAGACACACACACACACACAGGCATGCATAGCTAAATTCCGGCAAAATAAAACATACTCTAGCAGCAACCTTTCGAACAACCCTGTAAATATTTATCCACCTGATCTACCCTTTCCATTCATCCATCTTTCTTCCTACCCTCCGACTAGACTGCTGCTCCGTGACTAGTCGGCCACCTGTCGAAGACTAATCTGAGTTAACCCAGTCAGAAATAGGTAGGCAGTAAATAACCCTGTTTGGGCACAGAGCTGCAGAACTGGTGTCTGCTCCTGGTGATGCATGCACACAACAGTTTAAAGGCCATAACTGACAAACTGAGTGCGCTTCTAACACCTGAAAACACACACCTCTCTCTTGTCCTTATGTGTGGAGTTCCCTGACTGTGTGTGTGTGTGTGTTGTGGTGTGTGGTGGTCTGGGAGTATGTGTGTGTGTGTGTGTGTGTGTGTGTGTGTGTGTGTGTGTGTGTGTGTGTGTGTGTGTGTGTGTGTGTGTGTGTGTGTGTGTGTGTGTGTGTGTGTGTGTGTGTAGGTCTGGGAGTATGTGTGTGTGTGTGTATGTGTGTAGGTCTGGGAGTATGTGTGTGTGTGTGTGTGTGTGTAGGTCTGGGAGTATGTGTGTGTGTGTGTAGGTCTGGGAGTATGTGTGTGTGTGTGTGTAGGTCTGGGAGTATGTGTGTGTGTGTGTGTGTGTGTGTGTGTGTGTGTGTGTGTCCATGCACATGCGCGTTACTGATGTTGGTCAATCTGTCAGTTACGAAGTTGAGCTTTTGCAGGAAGCAGCAGCGAAATTCCCCCTGCCTCCAGCCCCTAGCTCTAGACCTAATCCTGAAATTAACCTATATAACTTTAAAGACAATTTTCCCCAAAACTTAATTTTCACCTTGGTTCAAGGAAAAACCTCCACAGCACGTTCAGGAGAGTCTGAGATCGTGGCGTGTCTTCTGAAGCGCATCACACTAAGCTGTACTGCTTCTTATCACACTCCATGCCAGCTTCTCTCATGTTAATCGCAAAAATCACACCGTCTCCACTTAACCAAATTCTAATAAAACAGTAACCATCCTCAGAAAGAACACATCATCCAAGGATGCTGCAGTAATAGTGAGTAGGTCCTAGAAACACCCAGCTGTGAGCAGGTCCTAGAAGCCTACTAGAAGGAGTGTTCTGACTTTTCAAACAACAGGGCTCCAAAGCTTTTCAGTGGTTCATTTTCAAGTGCGCTTGATATAAAAAGAAAGAGAGAAAGAAAGAAATAAAGAAACCAAGACTATTTAAAGTTAATCATTGGCTGTTTGTTTTTCTGTCTGTAAGTTGTTCTCAAGGCCAGTGGTCTGCTGTGTGAGAGACACAGAAAGAGACACAGAAAGTGACACAGAAAGTGCTTCAGACACTTTAAACCTGTCACAGACATATCTGACCACCACACTCCAAAAACAGGGTGCAGGCAACATCATCCAAGCCATAAATTGTCCTGTGTATCTTGCTGTAACAATGAACACAAATTAAGTAAAACGTAATTTGAAATAATTTCAATAAATATCTTTCCAAGGAGCCCCGTATTAGCTCTGCGGACCGCCTAGGGACCCCGGACCCTGGATGAATACCCATGGTCTGAGGTAAAAATCCCCTTACCGTCCTATCAAGTTATCCACACACAAGCAAAACACAGGTTTGTGCTAACAGATGCAACCCATTGGTAATTCCCCAGCCTGTATGTAAAGATATTTACACATATTCCACAGCAAAAAAAGTGAGAGAAAACCAGGAAGAGGGAGTTTGGATGTCACGGCTTCATGCTTGTACAACCCTAATCTCTTTAGAGGCGCTGAATGACGATAAGAGCGCAGGGTGAAATACCGTCTCATACAAATAGCCGGTGCCTGAAATTACTTCCTATGCTAGCTGGAAATAGAGACAAAGTTATATCTGCTGGTGGAGACACAAAGGCGTGCATGCACACACGCACACACACACATACAAACTGCGAAGGCAAATCTATAAAAACCTGATTTGAAACTATTCTAACAATGCAAGACGAAAAAATGATAAATGACACAGAAATCTTAAAGGGGTTTTCTAATTTGCAATAACTTGTAATAGAAAAGTCTAGAATGTCCTCCTATCTGACTCATTCATTGGACAACACTTTGGCTAAATTAATTCTCTAATCAAATTGTTCTGCACTCTATATCCTAAATAAAATGTTAATTAATAAACTAGGTCTTTCTGTACGACAAGGCTATCCAGTACCGCTGATCTAGGACCAGTGCTTCTCTGTGAGTTGGAGAAAAAATATTTCTCAGTGATTGTCTGCTAGTACTTCAAACGACAGGTCTAGAATCAGTGTTTTGCGGAGCAATAGAGAGAGACTTTGAGGAAACTCCTGAGTTGCTGTCTCCCTGTCTGCTTGCTAGAATCTGTAGGAGCAGGTCCAGGATCAGTGTTTCACTGAGTGAAAGAGAGAGAGAGAGATAGCGATGTTTCTGCCTCCCAGCTGCACCTGTCTGCACTATCAATAAACACCTTATCTGAATAGAGCCAGGAGGATGTGGAAAACAGCTTTGACTTCTAACTTTCTCAAACATAAACAGAGGTGTGTGTGTGTGTGTGTGTGTATGAGCGAGAAGGAAAGAGAAAAAGTGAGTGAAAAAAGGGACGTGGAGGGTGTGAAAAGTGGAGATAGAAGATACTCAAAAACCAAAAACATGGGATAATTTGGCTGCTGCAGTGAACCCACCTATAACCACGAGAGTACCGTCTTTAGCTAACACACACCACGCTCACTCACATACACACACTCACAGATATCAGTATGTTGACGGAAGGACACTGGAAAGTCATGCAAAACTAGCAGCGCAGACACAGTGTCTAAGCCGCAGTCTAAAAGCATGTCATAGCACAAACAGAAACAAGGACCCCCTGTAACCAAAACGCTAGTCAAAGTGCCGTTCGATCCAACGTGGCTCCCAAGGGCCAGATTAACCAACCAAATAGGTCCAACATTTATTTCCTTATAGTCCCACACGATGACATTGCTCACCTGGCGTCCATGAGTTAGCCTAGCTTGTTCGCCGTCACCAGCTTATAACACCCACACTCATCCAGTGTCATCAAAAAATCTGTCCCCCGTCCTGTTCCACCAAGCCTACCTCCTTCCCCAGATCTTCTCGGATCACTCGCCGGATCTCCTCCACGGAGCTCTGTGGCGCTTTGCTGTGAAGGACCTTGAGTGTGGAGGTGTACTCGTCGGGCAGCAGGTAGTCGAGGGCTCCCAGGTGCTGTCCCAGCTTAATGAAGGTTCCCCTGTTGGCGCAGCAGAGGTCCCGCAGCCTCTCGGCTGATCGGAGGTGCACCTGTGGGGGGGGCATATTTGACCTTGTCAGAGTAATCAGTCATTTTCATCGCTGTCAGCGTCCTCAAAGTTATCGTGATTATCGGCGCACACGTGTCCCAACAGGGCATACGGACAGATGCCACACACACACACACACACACACACACACACAACCCCCTAGCACATTGTTAAATCTGAAAGGCTATTAAGTATAATTGTGATTTCTGCTGCATGTGTGCGCGTGTGTCTGCGTGCACCAGCTGGTGGAGTTGATAATGCTTATTGAGTGTCTCTCTCTTGGGACTGGTGTAAATAAAGGGGCGTGAAATTAGTTCCCTTTAACCCTGTTACGCTGACAAAAAAGACAGCCCCCAACCCCGCAACCCTGTCTAACCCCCTAGGGAGCACTCCACAACAGCACAGGCTCAGCACAGACTCACTTCATCATATCGCTAACCACTCCTTTAACAACTCAGTTGTGGCAACAAGGCCAGTTGCATTAGCCATCAATTCGCACTAGGCCTCTGTTACGTCAACACTTCATCACGAGTCAACAACAAGCGTTAGCACTCAGCTAGCATTAGCCACCAAGGCATTAACTAGTTTAGCCATTAGCTCGCATTAGCCGCCAGCAAGAACATGAACCACTATAACCATCAACCACTATAGCATTAGCAGCTAGTTTCACACGCCATCAGCTAGCATTCACATTAGCATCTGCCCACCCATCTGCTAGCACCGACGCATAACGCAACGACTGAGTGAAGATAATCTTCTGGCATACATTTTAAGACACACACCAACTCTGATGAGAAAACTACGTGAAATGATGCTTTGTGTTTAGATGATCGTTTTTGAATGCCCTAAATGGGGAGGTCGGAAAATGGAGAAAGTGAATCTGAAACATTTTGGTTGTTTGTTCAAGAGATAACATACTTGATTTCTCACATGCTAAAGTCAGACATACTTTTCCATGAATAATCTGATCATAATCCTTTGACAAAGCAGTGGTTTGTGCTGAGAAAATGTGTGCGTGTGTCCGTTCTTTTTTTTGCTTGTGGGGACAAAAAATACCCACAAGGATAGAAGAAGGCAAATCTGACATCCTGGGGAGATATCACTGGTCACCAAATTTTTTGCTAACTAGCAAGCTCATTTTAATTTATGTGTAGCGTGAAGCCTTTGTTTTGTAGGAATTGTAGTTATTTCACCCATCTGAGAATATTAGATAGTAAACCATATACTCCCCCAGGAACGGGATATTCGCCTCATTGGAATTACAAATGAGCTAACTGCAATTTGTGTTTTAACGTGAGGCCTTTGTATTGTAAGAATTGCAGCGTCATTTTAACCCATCCGAAAACACAAAAAACTAAGCGCTATGTTCCTTTTGTAGTAAAATAAAGACATGGATTACTTGAATTTCTGAACAAAACCGCCCGGGAAACATAGAACGTATCAGGGCAGTAAATTATTCACTTTATTGTAAAAGTGAAAACATTCTCAAACGGAAGACAACAACAGTTTTTTTCAGGTAAACTTTGGTCAATCTATCCTTGTATTGTCAGGGTTTTAAGGCTGATTGTTCGAGTAGGTTAGGTTTAGACTCTAGATTGAAAGATACTGTAAATGATAGAGACATCACAATTGTGTACTTGAGTGTGATTACAACATACATTGTAATGATTGAATAAGTAGACAGTATATTCCCTACAGATAGCAGACTCTCCTCACATGAATGGGCCAGCATTGCTGTGTGAAGGAGTCGACACTGTCTGCTCTCCAAAGTGACTTCGCATGTAGAGGACCTTTTAAATATTCAACGTCCTTGAATGTACATTTTTAATTGTGGGCTGCAATAAAGTATTTGTTTGTGTATATTCAAAGAGTGCCGGCCCAAAACCACTTGAGGCAGCAGCTTCTCGTCGCTCCCAACAGCCGTGAAAGCTCCCGGATAATTACACAGTCAGGCAAGGAGGGGACTGTTCATTGTGCTATGGAGCAAAACCCAACATGGGCCCGTTTATCCCCAAACACACTCCTTGAGTGGGCTACTGAGGAAAGGATGAAGAGGAAGAGAGAAGGCAACAGTGGAGGAATACAGAATGACCTGAAGGAAGAGGAGGAGCGGATGAAGGTGTGGAACCGGATCTGAAGGAGGAAGGAGGGAACGGTGGCAAGAAAAAGAAGACTGATTAGATGGAAATGATAAGAGACATGGAATAAGGGACAGAGAAAGAGAGTAAGTAGGTTACATGTTTCTCTGCACTGGTTTTCCCTCTAGGCCAAGTTTCCCACCTGTCATCCTCTAGCTCGGGCACACTGCGACACACACAACCTGGCACCGCACACACACCCACACAAACACACGTTTGGTTTTCTGTCCTAGTGAGGACCCAGAAATGTATGTCCCCGCCCCCTTAGCCCTAAACCTAACCATAATGTCAACACCTAAACTGTTATGTATGAATTTAATCTCTAGTCATACGGTCTAACCGTTGTGCTTTATATTGAAAGTATACACAATTCTAACCAAGCCTTTTTAAATAGCGGGGACCAGTTGGACTTTTTTTATAAGACTCTCTGCATTTAAAAAATAAATTTAATAATTATTAAACTATTATAAGTTCACCCGTCCAGAAGAGAAGTGGCCACCCCTCAGAGCCTGGTTCCTCTCTAGGTTTCATCCTAAATTCGACCCATCAGGGAATTTCTCCTAGCCGCTGTGGATCAACTTGCTGAAGCGTGCTCTTCAGCAAGTTTCAGCCTGAATGTTTTGTAAAAGCACTCTGTGACACCTGTTGTAAAAAGGCCATTATAAAATACATTTGATTGATTGAAAACACCTGCAGGGAGCACTGTGTCAGGTTTTGCTTCACATGCTCCCCACATGTGCATGCTTACATAGACCTATATCACACACGCACACGCACACGCACACACACAGACACACACACACACTCTCCCTCACGCCTCCTACGCATTCCCTCCTGTCCTCTCCTTTGGCATACATTGTAGGTACTCCTCTGTTCCACTGGGGGCAGTGTAGCAGAATAATTAAATCGCCATGGTGCTGTAGATTGTTAAGGGGCGTGAAGACGGCAACGCTCAGGGATAGGCTGATCTTCACCGAAGCCAGGGCTACGAGCAACTCGGCCAAAACTCAAAAATCAGAAGCCATAGCAACACAAAGCCTATTAGCATATCGTTAACATGCAGCTACACATTTACACACACATAGTTAACATGCAGCTACACATTTACACACACATCTTTAACATGCAGCTACACATTTACACACACATAGTTAACATGCAGCTACACATTTACACACACATCTTTAACATGCAGCTACACATTTACACACACATCGTTAACATGCAGCTACACATTTACACACACATCCTTAACATGCAGCTACACATTTACACACACATCGTTAACATGCAGCTACACATTCACACACACATCCTTAACATGCAGCTACACATTTACACACACATCCTTAACATGCAGCTACACATTTACACACACATCGTTAACATGCAGCTACACATTTACACACACATCGTTAACATGGAGCAACACATTTACACACACATCTTTAACATGCTTCTACACATTTACACACACATCTTTAACATGCAGCTACAGATTTACACACACATCTTTAACATGCAGCTACACATTTACACACACATCTTTAACATGCAGCTACACATTTACACACACATCCTTAACATGCAGCTACACATTTACACACACATCTTTAAAATGCAGCTACACATTTACACACACATCGTTAACATGCTTCTACACATTTACACACACATCTTTAACATGCAGCTACACATTTACACACACATCCTTAACATGCTGCTAACACACACACACACACACACACTCCCGCCTCCTAGCTATCACCAGCCTCCTCACCCTCTCCATCTCCCTCTCCCCCTCAGCCATTCACTTTAAGCTGGCCCCGGTGCCCCACTTCCCTCTCTCCTTTGCTCCATTTATTTCTTCACCCGTCCATTTATTCCTCCACGCACTCTTCACACTCTACGCACTCATCACACAAGCTGGAAAACAGTTAAAACGGCTTGCTAAAATGGAGGGGGAATTGACAAGAGCAGCAAGGCAAGAAAACACTGTGGTGTCTGTGACAGTGGGTGTTTGTGAGGGCGTGCGTGTGTGTGTGCGCGCACACACACAAGACAGAGAAACAAAGACAGGGGAGACAATAGGTACTACAGGGGTTACAGATAGCACACACACACACACAATTTACCTGGATCACACACACACACAGGACAAAAACAATACAATTTCATTGTTGTTAACCTTACCTGAATTAATATTTAGAATCAATTTAAACAGCTAAACCTCCACAGGCGACACACAAACAGACCTCCAATATGTTTTCAGGACAAAAAAATTTCGCTTTCTCATGGAGGACCTCATGGAGATCCTGTAGTCAAACTAAAGCAACACCTTCTGAATGTTTACCAAGCCCTCAACTATGAACAAAGGTTATTACCAACAGAACAGGGTCCCTAAATAAACCTCAACATAACAATACAGCGGTTTTAACGCAAACTCCGTTCTGTGACCTCATTTTCCCGAACCACTGCCCTCACATTAAGTGATGGTCTAATGGACCTCTGTCTACACCGCCTATAGTCAAACTATACGCTAGCAATCTGCTGTGTTTCTTTATGCATATGTGCTTCTCTGCTTTAACGAATAGAGAGCTTCTGACATGTCTGGTCTTTAACAGCCAAACCATTGGCAAACAGTCTTCGTCCTCGTTATTTGTTTTTTTCTAGTGACCACTAATTTGTGGGCCTGTCGTTGAACATTTTAAATTAAGGCTCAGTCCAAATGACCGTTCTCTATAAATTGGACGGGGGAAATTGGATTCTGACAAAGTGAATTCTGGTTGTTTCATTATAACATCGCGAGCGTCTCAATTTCTGTCAAACCGGAGGCGCCAGTACTTAGCGGACAAATATGTTGTGTGAAATCACTTCTGGAGAAAATAACCAGAATTCTGTGTAGCCGTTTACCACAAACAAAACACTTTCAAGCGAGGAAAAACAACATGGTGTTACATCTCTTCAAGCGGATATTGTTTGGATTCACGGAAAATAAGCAGGTAATCTCTTTGTGACTTGAGGGGCGAAGGTTTCCAGTGTATTACATTCAACTGTATGTCCAATGTACACTGACGAGCCAAAAGAATATGACCACTCACATGTGAAGCAAATAACCCTAATCGACAACAAGGGCACGTTAGATTAGACGGCAGAAGGACGACTGTGATTAGACTGACAGAAGGTCGACTGTGCAACAAGTCACAGGGAAATGTGACCACGGTTATGGGAGCTTTATGTCAGAGCAGACATAAAGCGGAGCCGGAGACCGGTGCGGCACGCAATCTTCAGAATGGGACCTTGGGTCCAGGCATGCATGTGGACGTCAATGTGTGACGTGCCACCTAGCTACGCCTCTATGCACACCGGGTACACCCCGTCATGGTAATTGTATTCCCTGATGACAGTGGGGATAATGTGAGGATAATGTGCCCTGCCACACTGTTCACGAAGGGTTTGGTAACCTGAGCGTACCTGCCATTTCAAGTTTTCACATTTATCTCAAGAACGAAGGTAGAGTTTTACGCCGGATTGGAGGGAGCACTAGCAGTTATGCTAGCAGTTCAACCAATAATAGAAACTGCCTTGTCCTTTTAGAATACATTTCTGAATTTGACATGCGTCTATCTAAACGTATAAAAAAGGCAAATGCAGATTGTGTAATTGTCTTCCACAACATGCTCACATTTTATTAATCTTATGGGAGGATTTTTTTTACAGACAATAAAAATAATTAATAAAAAATAATTCCAAATACTTTTCGGTGATTTTGCATTCAACTCAAGTCCAACCACATGTAGAAACGCTAAAGTTTCTTTTCAAGTCTGTGGAAGAGGAGGTTTTCCATCATTCAAGACAATTCAAAGTCACAAGGTGAGATTTCGGCTAACAGCGTCACTGTGATGGGGAATGACCTTGGCTTGGACCTGGCAAACCGTAGAGGCCATTCATAAGAACAATTCAAGCAACGTGTCGGGTAAGTATATTGGACTGAAGGCTCACCTGAAGTGGAGAAACACGCCTGTCCACTATTTTCCCAGCGCTGCTCAATCACTATATTTAGTTGGGTTCAACGGTACTGAAGGAGGCAGCCCAGATGTTATAAATCATTTTGACTTGTTGACTTCGTTTTGTTCTGCAACTACTGAAATGTTGTTGGCAACCTAAACTCAACGCTGACATTTCTTGTCTTGTACTAGTGAGGTCGTCGTGCCAATTCAACCGAAGCGTTTTGGCGAAATTACAGTAAAACACATAAGGCCTTAAATAGTGTAGCCACTGAAGAGACTGAGAAATGGGACACGTGCAACGGGGCAACAGGCCGGCGATTGCACAGTGTCTGCACGGCGTCTGCACGGCATCTGCGCTCACGTTCCACATGTCAGACGTTCAGGCAGCAAACACTCATGGCCAGAGCAACCTCGCCAGGTGCCGTCAAATCAGCAGCTTTTTCAGAACGCAGTCTCTTGAGCCACATAAGGATCCTCCATCCGACCCACCGCTCGAAAGGAGGTACTTGTTGCTAGTTCTATTCAGCTCCAAAGTGTGTGTGTGTGTGTGTGGTGTGTGCGTGTGTGCATGTGTACGTTAGCGCGCCATTGTGAATCAGCTACAACTGAGACATATACCTAACACACACACACACACATACACACACACACACAGAGAGACACACAAACACATACTGATAAACACACACTCACTCAAAGGGGGGTGGCATTGAAGATCAATTACCTACACTGGAAGAGAGAGCTGCGACACAGGTTTATCAATGAGGCCATTAATTAAACAACAGGCTCAATAGCCGACAAGCCGTTTTCCTTCAGTTACGGCTTATGAGGCTTTAGCCGCAGGCTGTTCTGCATGTCTGCAGCCCGGGTTCCTCCAGAAACAAGCGTGAGAACAATGTGGGAACATCAGCATGGATGACTGATGGTTTCGACAAAAGACAAGGGACTCGTTGTCTTGTTTTCTCAGCTGGCTTTTAATCGGCGCTCCGATTACAGAGTAAAGTGCTCTGAGGACTTGGCGCGCCACTCGAGTTCCATCCATTAATACGTAACCAGGAGAGATGGCGTCGGCAGCCACTGGGCGTCGGTTCCGTACTGGCGATGCGTTGGGTGACATTTAAATGACGACGCCTACCGTAAGGCAAATCTGACAAAGGACGGGTGACAACAGGAGACGTGGCGTTACTGTAGTAATGCTTTTGTCGCCATGGTGATGATGATGATTCAACACCAGTTGACTGTACTTAATTAGCTGATAATAAGGGTATCCTGATAAGGGCAGACTAATGGACTTCCTGTCATTGTCTGACAGAGATGGGGAGCCGCCTCCTTTGAGGAAATAGATTGTCATACTACAATGAACAAAAGTTACTGCCTGGTCGAATTAGAACCGCGATTTATCAGTGAAAAACATACTTTGTATGTGCTCTGTGGTGGTAATGCCATTTGTACGTACTACAAAATATTTATATTATTAAAGGCATATTATGATAGAGAAATAAACATGGCACTGCTCTGAAGGACATCCGTCAGACAGTCAGTCAGTCAGATGTCCGCTCCCTCCCTCCCCCCGTCTCCCTCCCTCCCCCCCCGTCTCCCTCCCTCCCCCATCTCCCTCCCTCCCTCCCATCTCCCTCCCTCCCCCCATCTCCCTCCCTCCCCCCATCTCCCTCCCCCGTCTCTCCCCCCCTCCCCCCGTCTCCCTCCACCACAGTAGACATGCTTTTGATGGCCAGTTGTGTACAGCTGTAGAGCTTGACTAGCTTTTCTCTCCAATTTACTTTAACTGATGCAGACCTGGTCTGTCATTGGCTGCAAAAGCATAGGTAAGAACCTGTGTGTGTGTGTGTGTGTGTGTGTGCGTGCAGGCATTGGCGCTGGGTGTGTGCATTTGTCGATAGCCCTGTAGACGACTGTAATTAGTGCTGACTCCCGGGCCAGGTGGATCCATGGGCCCGCATTCAGGTACCATTATGCACAGACGGTTGACGGTACACTAAGAGTCCTGCCTCCGTCCTCTGCGCTTCTCCAGTGTACCGTCTCTAAGACGACGGGCCACGGATGATGTCACGGCTCATCAATATGAACATCACAGGGATGTGTCGCACATACGCAAATACATCGGCTTCGGAATGATATTTTTAGAGGCACATGGACCATACTGGAATGAATATGTGCATAGAGTCCTGTCTGTAGAGACTAGCAGTTCTGGGCTATGCTTGGAAAGGCTGGGGCTGTGGAGAGAAAATGGATTTCTCCTTGCAGCACATTAAACGACTATGATTAGTGAAGTATGAAGAAGGCTTATTTATGATTGGGCGTAAGGCGGGTGTATGGTTGTGTGTGTGTGTGTGTGTGTGTGCACGTATGCAGTTGTGTGTGTGTGTGTGCACGTATGCAGTTGTGTGTGTGTGTGTGTGTGTTCTTGTGTGTGTGTGCACGTATGCAGTTGTGTGTGTTTGTGTCATCTGCTTACTTGTGTGTGTGTGTGTGTGTTTGTATGTGTGTGTGTGTGTGTTTGTGTGTGTGTGTGTGTCTGCATGTGTGTGTGTGTGTCTGTATGTGTGTGTGTGTGTGTGTGTGTCTGCATGTGTGTGTGTGTGTGTCTGTATGTGTGTGTGTGTGTGTGTGTCTGTATGTGTCTGTATGTGTGTGTGCGTGTGTGTGTGTGTCTGCATGTGTGTGTGTGTGTCTGTATGTGTGTGTGTGTGTGTGTGTGTGTCTGTATGTGTCTGTATGTGTGTGTGTGTGTGTGTGTGTGTGTGCGCGATCGTTCATGCGAACAGGGTTCTAAGAACAGACAAAAGCGACCTCTGACACATAGTCACAACGCCTCAAGAGACATCTCAATACATTGTAACATTTTCACAAACTCCATAGAATTTTATTATCAAACCCCTGTGCCACTAGCTACAATTGTAGCATTGTCACCCACTGATATCACCACACCAGGCGATCTCACGTGGATACCGGCCGATCTCACACGGATACCGAGCGATCTCACACGGATACCGAGCGATCTCACACGGATACCGAGCGATCTCACACGGATACCGAGCGATCTCACACGGATACCGAGCGATCGCACGTGGATACCGAGCGATCTCACACGGATACCGGCCGATCTCACACGGATACCGAGCGATCTCACACGGATACCGGCCGATCGCACGTGGATACCGGCCGATCGCACGTGGATACCGGCCGATCGCACACTGCTAGTCAGGAAATCCACAAAGTAGACTTTACTATCCATCTTGGAAATGGATCGACCCGTCTTTCGAACAAACGTCGATTTGTAGGGATTGGGTACCAATGCAGACTCGACCGGTCCCAAGCGAGCCAGCCCGAATCGCTTTCACCGTAAAAAGTCTCAATTCTGTATTCAGAATATTCTACAGTTACAGATACTTTGTAGGCAATCAAACGCACTGATTCGCGAGAGCTATTAGGGTTAGGTCGACTGCAATCGGACAGAACAACAAATTTGACCTTGTCGCGTCTAGTATTCCATCTAGGAAGCCTGCAGTCAGAGGTCAGACGCTTAGCAATCTCCAGCCCATTGTAGAATGCATAGAAATCCAAAGTACATGAACACAATTTCAACTGCGCTGCTTTTGTCCCTGTGATGTGTGGGAAAAGAAAAGAAATAGCCCGTGAATACATTACTAAATGTCAGATGTGAAACAAAGGGAGGGAGAAAAGAGAAGAAAAAAGGAAGCGTGGTGATTCGCTGGGAGCGTCTGCTAATTTCATGCTCTGCATTTTATTGTCACAGCTCAGCGCACATTAGAGTGCCTACCATAAGCCACTGGCTGGCGCACACAAACGCACGCACGCAAAACACACACACACAGGCAGACACACACACACACACCGTGCCTCAACATGTACACTGAAAAAGGCCATAAGCCACTGGCTGAGACACACACACACACACAAGCGCGCACGAACACACACACACACACCCTCCACATGTACACTGAAAAAGGCCACGAGCCATAGGGTGACACAAACAGGCTGGCAGACACCCTAACTACACACTCACCGCACACTCACCACACACACACAATGTTCTCACAGACAAACGAGATGGTTTGGACTTTCTGCTAGGCCGAAGCCTGGATGAACAGTAGCAGACAAATGATGGTTGAGATTGACAGATGCCAAACGAAGTTCCCTGTCAAATTAAGTTCACAGGAACGTCGAGAAAAAAGCAAAACTAAATCACCATCCTCACCATTAGGGCCACTTCACCCAGACTAGCAGCCGTACATTTGCCCCCCTCTTCCCTGCTGCCTAACATCTCCGTTCTCTACCCGTTCCCCCCCGGTCCTAAAGCAGATGGTTTGAACCCCGAAGATCGACTGGAAACCATATATATCAAAGGTGTGATAACGTAACCCAGGTCGGGTAACATAGGGTTATCTAATATACCATGGCCAAGAGCGTTAGCCATGTATACACGCCACGATATATACCCCTGATACCACAACCACCACACCTTTTTTAATACACCCAACTATTCACTCTGGTTTATGAGCTCCATGAAGTGAGACGGGCAAAGGAGAAGTAAGGGAAGTAAAGTAAGCAACCAGCTACTATTCTGAATAATATATGATTGGTGCACAGGTTGGTTCAACCCAGCAGTACAGATGTGGCTTTCTTCTGTCCCACTGACCACTCAGACTCACACACAGAATGACCCCGTTCCCCTGCCGCAAGACTGTGAAGGCCGGTTAGCGGTAGTTGTGTGATAACAGCGCTACGACGTGAAAGGGAATAAGAAAGTTCCTTTTTTGTGATGGCATTAACCCTAAAAGGTAAGGATTTCGCCGCATTATGAAACTATTTCAAACATATTATTTCCAGCAGCTTAAGGGAGACGTGCCTTCTACAAGGTCAGATTACAGGCTCGTCCCATGAGACAATATAATGTTTAGGATGCCACTGCTTCGGTCTGGAGGGGGATTAAACAGATAACGAATTACAAATGCAAATCACCCCACAGGCCACAGACGATCTGCAACTCGCCAACGACCTTAACCAGTTTTACTGCAGATTTGAGAGTCACAGGAGCAGTCCTGTCTGCACACCCTCTTCAGCTGTCTCCTGCCACCACCATCAGACCGTCATCACCATGACTCAGCCACAACCAACCATCACAATCTACAGACAGTGGAAATTAGATCTTCAATGAGACTTCAGGAGATCCCCGGCTGACCGTTGTCCCGCTGTCCTGGGGGGCTCCCTGTCCCCCTGACCCCTTTGTGGAGTCCTGTAGCTTCCTGGGCACCACCATCGGCCAAGGCCTCAAGTGGGAGCTGAACATCACCTCTCTCTCTAAGAAAGCACAACAAAGACTGTACTGCCTGTGGCAGCTCAAAAAGTACAAACTGCCAACGTCCATGATGATTAATGCCTACACCGCCATCATTGAGTCCATCCTGACCTCCTCCATCACCGTCTGGTACGCTGCAGCCACCGTCAAGGACATAGACAGACTGCATACGATGTAAACTGCCATCTATTAAAGACCTGTCCAAAGTCAGGGTACTGAAGTGGGCAGCAAAGATCGAGGCAGACCCCTCCCATCCGGGTAACGGACTATTCAGAACTCTCCCCTCTGGCAGACGGCTACGGTCAATTAAGACCAAAACTTCCCGCCACAAGAACAGCTTCTTCCCCACAGCGGTGATTCTAAGAAACATGCCTCTTCCACTAGTCAAACTTGGCAAGTAAAACTGATTCTGACGAGACCACAGGCCTAAGAGCCAACACTGCTGATGCAATGACAAGATGTCAGGCAAGTTGGCCTAATGGCGGCGCCATAGCAAACCCAAAAAATTACCCAAAATTATTAAAATAACAGGTGACACAAGTGTTACATTGTTATTGTTATGGGGACTCCATAACGACGACGTGACAACCACTTAAATGTGTGTCACTACCGTGTGATCACCTCTGGCGCACATGCTCTGGATTCTTAATCTATCCAGCCAATCAAATGTAGATAAACTTGGTCACATGGGGCACCACTGGACAGGACAAACCATGCATGCATTATGTCATGGCCCTATTGAGATATGGTGCAACTGTCCTTCTCCGAGTGAGTACAGATGGTTCAGTTAAGCCAATAGTAGCTCAGCGTTAAAACACGGTCAATGCTGCTTAAATTATGATTATTATTATAGCGAAAGTATTCCAATACCGAGAGTTGAATTACTTGACTATTTACATCTCTATATTTGACGGGCAGACTTGTGTCTAACTGTGGATAAATAGTTTTCTGTAAACCAGAAATTGGGAAATAACATTATCTAAATAAAGAGAAGCTGTGGTTTCTATTTCCGAATGTCGAATGCGGTAAATTGAGTCAGAACCACAGAATGAAAATACCACACGCCCGTCTGACGTCTGACGAAAAAATACATTTGCAACAGGAGAGCAAATGATATAACCTAATTTAAGATAAAGCACATCCAGCCAATCCCGTCCGTGAAATTAAATGTTCCTTTCATTTTGACTCTTTACGATGTGAATTAACCTACGGCGCGCGAGTGTGTGTATGCTGTGAACACAAATACATTAGTAATTATGTAAACAGAGCCGAGGTGATGTTTAAGGTCACCACTGTACCACGCTCCATCTCTCTACCCATTGTAAAGATGTTTTTTTTTTCTATCTCTGCTAAACAGTGGGCATTAAATTGTGTTTACCGCTCGCTACATCAATTTCGCCGTCTCAGGAACGAGAAGCTTCACGAGGAACATCCTTAAACTCGACATTATAGCGAGAAAATCACCAGGATTTTCATGTTTGGGACACACAAAAAAACAATGTTGTCAGAATAAATACGACGTTCAGCTCTCTTCACTTGCACTGACTCTTACACGCTAAAATATCGTCGTTTTGTAAGGCCTTGTATTTTTTATATAGGTGCACATGGACTGACTGAAGCTCTATTAGGAGCAGAAACCTTGGGTCAACTTATCAAGAATCCAGGATCTTCAGGCAGAATTTTCTCCAAAAACACTTGACCAAATTGCAAATATTTCCAGTCCAAGTTCTTTCTATAGTGGGTGAACATTAGGAGAACCAACATGAAGTGGCTCCCCAAATGACAGTAGAACATTAGAAGAACCGAAGGGAAGAGGCTCCCCAAATGACTGTAGAACATTAGGAGAACCGAAATGAAGAGGCTCCCCAAAATACTCTAGAACATGTCTGGGACATTCTGGATGCACACACCAGAGGTCCTGATATTCTTCAGACACTTGGGCAGCTTATTGCCTGACCCAAAGTAAACGGATAAAGCGTCATACTGATTTGGCAGGCTGAGTCAGAACGTTAAGTAACGTAGGTCACAACCTTCACGCGTGAATCTGTTCACCAGGACCTAATCAACACACGATGGTGATGCTCAAAGCCTTTTATATCACGTGGCCCCAATGCCTCCGGGGAACTTGGCGTGACGGAACACAGATCTAGGCCGACTCCAAAAAAAAGTATTAAATCAATCGGCAGCATCAGTTCGGAGGTCACCATCAACCAGCAGCGACATTATCGGGTCGGTCACGCCACCGGGTCGGTCGGTCACAGAACCGGGTCGGTCACAGCACCGGGTCGGTCGGTCACAGAACCGGGTCGGTCACAGAACCGGGTCGGTCGGTCACAGAACCGGGTTGGTCACAGAACCGGGTCGGTCGGTCACAGAACCGGGTCGGTCACAGCACCGGGTCGGTCGGTCACAGCACCGGGTCGGTCGGTCACGCCACCGGGTCGGTCGGTCACGCCACCGGGTCGGTCACGCCACCGGGTCGGTCACGCCACCGGGTCGGTCACAGCACTGGGTCGGTCGGTCACAGAACCGGGTCGGTCACAGCACCAGGTCAGTCGGTCACAGAACCGGGTCGGTCACACCACCGGGTCGGTCGGCATGCCCGACTGTGGATCCGCAAAACACATGGAAGGAACCAACTGAAGTCATAACCCTAACCGGCTGAAAGACGCAGCAGCTAAATGCTCCAGTCTGGCGCCAGCTCCTCTATCCAGGAGTGGAGAAGTTTGGGCAAAAAGGATTGGACTGTGAAATCACACAAGGACCCAGGAACAGAAGCAAAAGGTCATCTTCAGACATGGGGGAGGGCGTGAGTGAGCGAGCTAGCGAGCGTCATCTGGACCAGAAGTCCACTCCATACATCACTGCACAGCCTCTCCTGTCCCTGGATACACCGCTGCCAACGTTCATCGAATAAACAACAACAAGACCTATTATGCAAATGAGCTCACCCTGCAAGCAGAGAAAGTACCTGCCAAGTCCACTCACCGTTACAGGCGTCAGACACGAGCAAACGCACACAGACACACACACACACACACACAAACACACTGACAGGCACACACACACATACAGAGACAGAGAGACACAGACAGAGACACAGACAGAGACACACACACACAATCCTCTCTGACAGATTAGACAACACAATGGTTCCGGGAATGTTCTAAAGAAATAGGGCCGGCGCTCTGAGGATCCATTGTCTGTAGTAGAAATTAAAACGTAATAGGTAATAATTAAAATGTTTCTGCATGTTTTTTAAGCAGATGTTACCAGTCCAGGCCCAGTATAGGCCCAGTTAGAGAAAAAAAAAACATGAATTAAAGATACAATAATGCAGTAACTCAAATAGCACCCATAGAACTTTGCAAAAAAACGTAGTGCACGTTATAGAAGTGTCCTTTCAGACACAGAGGTTACAGGACAAACGGCCAGGCAGCTGGAAAGTACAGGACAATTTCACATATCAAGTCCCAGTTGCTTCAAAAGCATTTGTGAATGCAAATGATGTGTTGAAACACGCCCTGCGGCTTTTTTGTTCGAAACCATTTGACTGTGTTTGTATGGCAGTCTTTCATTTCTCTACCAAAACAGGCCCGCAGTAGATGACACTTTGTAACCCTCATCTTTTCCCTACAGCGCCACGGTTTGTCTACGGCAGCTAGTCGCCGGCAAATTTGGTCAGCAATTAACGCTATTTCAAAACAACACTGCTTGAAATATATTCATAAATGTGAAGAAACGGGGAAATGTAAATCTCTCATCCGCCATTAAACTAACGGCCTCCTGGAATAGGTTCACCCTAAAACCATAAAGTATCTTCCCGTCTCTCAGTTCACACAATGCTAACGTTTCTGCTTCGGCTAATGTGTGCACCGATTAGACAATGTGGCCAGAGGTAGAACTGGCCGTTGCTACTGCTGAGAGTGAAACACCGGGAATATCTAATGTCAAACATATGCGTATTCATCCAGGTTGTGGAAATGTACGTCCTCTTTTAATGTTGTCCCACACTGGCTGCTTTTGCGCGGTGAAATGGCGCATATTGTACGAGATCAAATCTCACCGTTGGGAAAGGATAAAGACAGATTGTAATATTGTCGTTGTCATTGTCCCAATCCACATGAGTAGAGGGCAATAAAATAATAGGGCGCCAGGCAGCCATCTTCTCCTTATAGATAGAAAGCAAAAGACTTTCACTGTATATTACGTTTCCCCGACTGTGAAACACTCCGGAACACACTTCAGGGACGGGCACAGGTCTCGGCCGCCACCTGAGGGAACATGGGCTGCGACCGGCTCCTGATCCACAGAGACAGGCCTACTGAGTGAGATCTTATTCCCCCAGAGAGCCCCTAGCCACCCGTCTGACCAGGGAACCCACACGGCATTACTGGTTTCCCCCTAGGACAACTGTGTGCGTGTGTGCACGTGCGCCATAATGCCCCAGCTGGTGGGAACATTTTCATCTTTCCTCTTACAGTACAAGGTCACCGGTTCAACCAACAGAGAATAGAACAATCTAACAATCTTGTACTCTGGCAAACAACGACCGGTTCGGTATTTGAGTGGGCTGGGCCAGAACATGTTGTTATGGGAGGGCCCGAGGGCGATTCTGCAGGTGGCGCTGCTCACCTGACCAATAAAAAAATTCTGGTACGGAAATAATGAAAGCTAGCAAGGTAGTGCTCTGTGTCGTCACTGGCTGTGAAGAGTAGGTTTTATAGGTATAAACAGATAGTCTATTTAAAGTGTGCGCGCGTCTGTGTGTGTGTGTGTGTGTGTGTGTATACATATTCGTTTCAAGACGTTCAATGGTAAACGCGCGGGTAAGTAAGACATCAGCGCGTTATCGAGATGCGTGTGACAGAAAATCATCTTCGTGCCGACTCTCGAACAGACAGTGTTCAATTCTCCTCAAACTCCGATCAAGTCCTTTTATTGGACTGTTTACGCTAATGGATCGGCACCGGGGTCTGGCGTAAGTACCAGAGAGCGAGAGCTTTACTCTTCTAATGGTTAGTGCCGGGCGGGCCGACCCGCGCTAAAAGCATTTTAATTAGCTTCCCACTAGCCGATTCGTCAACGGTGCCACAGTTGCAAAATCAATCGGACATTGATTATCAAATGAATGTCGCTCAAACACTAGGCCTCGGGGAGGTTACTTTTAACAGGCGATAGAGGGAGTTTTATAGATTGCGGATTCACACAGACACACACTCCAAAGCAGCCGGACGTAACAAACAGAAATACCCATCAGGGCTGCTACTGTTCCTGCCGTCTCTGCCATCACTCAAATGACCGAAAAATTAAGAATTAATGTGCGCCGTTGGAACTGGGCTTGTTAGCGCTGCTCTGAGAGGCGCCGGGCTGGGTGAAGCAAATGTTTAACGTTCCAATTACACCGTATTAACTTATCAAACCGTAGACGCGTCGGAGGAGATGTCTTTGGCTCTGAGGTGTGCGTGATGGCGAGGTGTGTGTGTGATGGTGAAGTGTGTGTGTGTGATCTACACTGAACAAGAATATGAACGCAACACTGTTTGTTTTCTAAGACTCTTTCTAAAATAAAAGGCGCGTGTCTCTCAAATATTGTTCACAAATCTGTCAATCTGTCTAAATTTATGCTAGCGAGCACTTCTCCTTTGCCGAGATAATCCATGCACCTCACAGGTGTGGCATATCAAGATGCTGATTAGACAGCATGATTATTGCACAGGTGTGCCTTTGGCTTGCCACTATACAAGGCAACTCTAAACTGTGCAGTTTAACTGTATTGGGGGGGGGGTCAGGAAACCAGTCAGTATCTGGTGTGACCGCCATTCGCCTCACACAGTGCAACACATCTCCTTCCCATAGAGTTGATCAGGTTATTGATTGTGGCCTGTGGAAGGTTGGTCCACTCCTCTTCAATGGCCGTGTGAAGTAGCTGGAACATGCTCTCATATACGCCCATCCAGAGCATTCCAAACATGCTCAATGGGTGACATGTCCGGTGAGTACGCTGGCCATGCAATAACTGATAATAGACAATGCCAAGTGCCAACCTCATGAAGCTGGTTGAGAGAATGCCAAGTGCCTACATCAAAGATTGGTTACTTTGGTAAATACTAAATATACTGTACATCTTAAAATGTTTGGATACTACATGATTCCATATGTATTATTACATAGTTTTGATGTCTTCAATGTTATTCTACAATGTGACAAGTAGCAAAAATGAAGAGATACCCTTGAATGAGTAGGTGTGTCCAAACTTGACTGCTACTGCATGTATCTCAGTATTTAAAAAAGCTCCCTTATGACACAAGAGTTAAATTTAACAGGCCTGCTACAAAATAAAAGCACACAGGCTTAGAGCAGATCCCTTTTCTCTCTTTCTCTCACTCCCTCCCACTCTGTGTGTGTCTCGGCCTTTTCCATCTCTGTCCAACAATTACTTTCAGTGCATCATTATGCAACCGCAATGGAGGACTGTGGTCAGTTCTGCCCTCTAGTGGCGAACAAAGCAAAGAGCATGGTGGATGTTGCCATCTTGCAAGCTTTGATCAATACATCCCTCTCCCCTTCCCCCTCCCCCTCCCCCTCCTAGATTGGCTAATGGGCTAAACTAAGAATTTGGAAATTGACTGGCGTTAATACCACGATAGTGTGCGATGATGGGTATTGCTTTGGACTTTTGACATCTTTCAAAAGGCCTCCATACAAATGATGAAATAAATTCTCCAAATAATGAGACAAAGAAAAAAGATAAAACATAGTGTCAAGGTGATCAGTAAAGCAATTTCTTGGTTTGATTCTTCTACTGCTGAATGCGTTTTCCTCGATTTTCTCCTCTTTGATTTCCTCTGACCTCATGAAATCCACTACCGTTCAAAAGATTGAAATCACATAAAATGTCCTTGTTTTCCATGAAAACATTCATACAGTTAGTTAGAATAGAAATTTAGCAGAATGAATAGGAAATAGTAATTGACAAGGTTAGAAATAATGATTGTTAAATGAAAGAATAACTGTCTCCTTCGAACTTTGCTTCTGTCCAAAAAATCCTCAATATGCAGCAGCAGACTTTGGGCATTCAGTTTACAATTTCCCTCCTTGCTTACTAAAGCACCCCCCACATGCTGGATTGGCTTGATGGCCACTTCTATAGTACCATACTATCAAGCTGCTCACACAATATCTGGGTTCTGTGCTACTCCATTGTAAACACCACTTTACCACCACCAAAGCACTCCCAGACCATCACATTGCCTCCACCATGCTTGACAGATGGCACTCAATCAGCATTTTGTATTCTGTATCTCACAAAAGCTATTCTTTGTGATACGAACACCCCAAACTAAGTTGTCTTCTTCTGTCCAGTGTTCTTTTTCCCATCTTTATTTTATCAGCCAGTCTGAGATTTGGCCTTTTTCTTTTTAACTCTGCCTAGAAGGTCAGCATCATGGAGTTGCCTCTTCACTGTGGAAATTAAGACTGGTGTTTTTGCGGATACTATTGAATGAACCTGTCTGTTGAGGACCTGTGAGGCGTCTGTTTCTCAAACTAGACCCTCTAATACACAGGTGTCAAACAGAGTGTCTACAGGATTTTTGCTCTCACCTTGAAATGTGATCGATTAATTAGGTCACTAATTGGTTAGGTTATACCCTCACCTGGTTGTTTAGGTCTGAACTGATAACTAATAAAATCTGAAAACCAAAAACCTGCACACACTAGGCCCCTCATGGAATCGGTTTGAGACCCCAGCTCTAATGTATTTGTCATCTTGCTATATTAAGCAATGTGACCCATCAGGACCTGTTCTGGGGCCTCATTTATCAAACTTTGCGTAGGATTTGCGTCAGAAGTGGCGTACGGACGAAACGTAGGATCTATGTACGGACAAAAATATTGGGATTTATCAAACCGTGCGCACGCACGTCCTACACCGTTCTCGCTTAATAAATCACAATGAACACTAAATGTGGCGCAGCTTTTGCGGCTTCATATCACGCCCATAAATAGTCAAAGAAACGCCCCAAATGAATATTCATTGATTGAAACGTCATGACAAACTCGGAGGAAACCCGGAAAAGTAACGTCACTCAATGTGAAGTTTCCTGTTGGGGAGGTGGATATGGCGCTTTTTGGTTTGCCTGTTCACCCGTAGTGAAACTTTATGTAATTACAAGACAAACCTTTTATACATACTAACACATCTGACATAACCCGGATAACGGCTGGCTGAGATATGTGTTGCACCTTTCAAAATAAGGGTTAACACATGCGATGAAACACATTTAAAATAGAACCAACTAAAGGCACATACATGAACACTACATCTATACTATGAAATACTTTCCCCAGTGGATATATATATATCCATATCCCCATATATGTAATATATCCATATCCCCATCTATATATATATATATATCCATATCCCCATCTATATATATATTCATTCATCCATCTATATATATATCCATCTATATATATATCCATATCCCCATATATATATATAATATATCCATATCCCCATCTATATATCTATCCATCTATATATATATTCATTTATCCATCTATCTATCCATCTATATATATATCCATATCCCCATATATATATGTAATATATCCATATCCCCATCTATATATCTATCCATCTATATATATATTCATTTATCCATCTATCTATCCATCTATATATATATCCATATCCCCATATATATATGTAATATATCCATATGCCCATCTATATATCTATCCATCTATATATATATTCATTTATCCATCTATCTATCCATCTATATATATATCCATATCCCCATATATATATATAATATATCCATATCCCCATCTATTTATCTATCCATCTATATATATATCCATATCCCCATATATATATGTAATATATCCATATCCCCATCTATTTATCTATCCATCTATATATATATTCATTTATCCATCTATCTACCCATCTATATATATATCCATATCCCCATATATATATATATAATATATCCATATCCCCATCTATTTATCTATCCATCTATATATATATTCATTTATCCATCTATCTATCCATCTATATATATATCCATATCCCCATATATATATGTAATATATCCATATCCCCATCTATTTATCTATCCATCTATATATATATTCATTTATCCATCTATCTATCCATCTATATATATATCCATATCCCCATATATATATGTAATATATCCATATCACCATCTATTTATCTATCCATCTATATATATATTCATTTATCCATCTATCTATCCATCTATATATATATCCATATCCCCATATATATATGTAATATATCCATATCCCCATCTATATATCTATCCATCTATATATATATTCATTTATCCATCTATCTATCCATCTATATATATATCCATATCCCCATATATATATAT